>JAQIWK010000309.1:0-18214 GCA_034695265.1 Dissorhina ornata | reverse complement strand
TCCATGTCGTCCCGACGGCTTTGTTCCCGATTTAGATGTGTATTAATACTTATATATCTAACGGTTCCGGTAATACCGACGCCTTCTCTATAAGGGATGTGAACGCCGTCTCTATCCCTATATTCCTTCGCCAAACCAAAGTCGACGACATGTACTTTGTTTGCGGACTGGGTTTCGGGTAAACCTAACAAAAAGTTTTCCGGTTTTACATCCCTATAGATAACACGTCGGCTATGAATGTATTGAAATATATCAATCAATTGAAGGGCTAATTGTGTAACTGTTTTGATAGTAAATATTTGGCCGCACTCTTGAAATTTGTCGGCAATATTAGGTCCCAAGAGTTCGACGACTAGCGCTCGGTATGTGAGGAATGAGCCAAAAAAGTATGTCTTCGGTATCGACCAGTGTTTGCATTCATACCTCAAGAGTTGGTAAATACGAAACTCATGACCCAATTGTGGATTATTGGTGTTTTCGGCCTCCAGTTTGACGACTAACTCTTTATTAGTTTTTACTTCACGTACTTTGAATATCAAGCTAAAAGATCCCGAACCTATAAAACTGGTCAATAAATACTTGTTATTAGCTATTGATTTGCCAATCAGTTGTCTATGTTCTTCAGATACTTCTGTCATTTTTAAGGTTAAAATTTATTTACAGTTATTTTTAAAATTTATTTAAAATTTATTTTTAGTTTTTAAGTATACTATGTATTCACGAGAAGTTTACAATTATATATATATATTTTTTAAAGATAATTAATACATTGTATTAATCTCTGTTGAAAATAATGATATTATTAACTATACATGTATAGTGCAACTTCACGTTACTTATAATTTTTGTTTAATTAAAAAACTATTTTCTTTGTATTTTTAAATAATTGTTAAATTATTATAATTATAAATTAAATAAATTTATATAGTTTTTCATATTAAAAAAATTATCTAATGTTTAAAATTAAATTAAACATTTTAATGTTTTATCAAGTAAACTCGAACTAATCTCAAACTGCAGGTGCATGGTTTGAAACTTAAGTGATAATCAATAGCAACCTAAATATCTCCGCAAAAGTACAATTGCCAATTACATAATTTAATTTATCTCTTGTATTGTGAAATAATTAATAACAATATTAACAAATAGTATTTTAGTTTAAAAAAAACTACCAAGTATATAAAACAACCACTCATTAGATTGAGTTTTAATGTGTTTGGCTATAAAATGCATTTAATAGTATATCAACTTTTGTTTGTAACATTTGGCTATTTGGTGGCCGCTTTGACGGCACCGGTTGTCAACGATAGGGTTCATATATTTTACTACCCGTGGTATCAGAATCCGGAACATTCAAAGGTATGGCGCCACTGGAACCAGGCTGAAACAGGTGGACGTACCCCACCCCATGACGTGGCCTCCAATTTTTACCCGACATTAGGGGCTTACGATTCGTGTGATCCCAAAGTGTTGGATCAACACATGCAATGGATCGCCAGTGCAGGCATTGGTGTGGTATTGACCAGCTGGTGGGGTGAGGAGTCGTTTGAAGACAAATGCTCGCTACCCATTATGGACGCCGCACACAAACACTCGTTGAAAGTGGCCTTTCATATTGAGATATACGGCGGACGTACGGCTCAGTCGACCGCTTCCGATATTGAGTATATAAACAAGAAGTACTCGACTCACGCCGCCTACTATCGGGACGGAGCTCACGGTAATCGACCCGTTTTCTACATATACTCCAGTGTTTTGATTCACGACTGGACACCCATCAAGGGTTTACTCAAAGACAACATTTTGTTGGGCTCAACATATAATGTTCCGCAACCCATAAACCACACAGAAGTACTTGACTACTTCACCGGTTTTTATCCGTACGGCATTGGTGTCGACCCACAGTTTATGTCTGTCAGCGGTTGGAAAGCGATGAACGACTTCTTGAAAAGTAAATCCATGCTATGGTCACCATCTGTGGGTCCCGGATATATAGACAATGTGGCCAAACCTCACACCAAAGCCACAATATTTAATCGCCAAAATGGCAACACTTATGACTTGGCCTGGCATAACATGTTTGCGGCCGGTATTCCCGATTACGTGTCCATCACATCATTCAATGAGTGGCACGAGGGAGCTATCATAGAGCCGGCCTCTCACTCACCGCCCAACAGAAACAACGATACGATAGCTCCGTATATGACATACAACGGCGCGTATGGAAAGACTGGTAAAGCCTCTGAAACGGCTTATTTGGAGAGAACCTTGTATTGGGTCAATGAGTTTACTAAACGCACTCAAAGTGATTTATAAATTATAACTATCAAAGTTATATTTTAGTTTAATTGCTTAAACTAATTAAATTAAGTATATTTGTTTAAACATATAAAAAATTATTAAATTTTATTAAATTTTTGCCATCAAATTATATTTTATAAGTGTTTTATGTATTTATTTTGTATAAACTTTTAAAAAACGTAATAAAACATTAATTCAAATAATAATATTATAAAATTTAATGCATTATATAATATTATTTATATTTCAAGCTTTTTTGGCATTGATTATAATAATATCTCCAAACGTTAAATCAGATATTTGTTGTAAAGTCAGATCCAATTGAAATTGGCGTTCAAGCGATTGCTTAATCTCCACAACAATCAACGAATCCATTCCTAGTTCAGTCAATTTTGAGTGTTTACTAATTTTAGTCACATCTCTAATACCTAATCATTTTTGTAATAAAGGTTTTATTAAATAAACTTTAAATTAAGATATTTGTAAATCTTACCTAAAATACTTGAAACCAAACCAATAACATCTAGTTTTTGAATATTATCAGACACTTTAGTCTCATATCTTAATAGACTAGAGATTACGGGTTCGGGTGAACGCAGAAAGTGGTTCATTAGAGATAAACACGAATGAATACGTTGGGGAACAGTACCGCCCACTGAATCCAATGACGCAAATTTTTCGGCCACAACTCCCACGTCAGCGATAGCTCCCCATTGAATGGCGAGACCCGGGAGGCCATCACCGCGTCTCTGTTCGCACAGACGCTCCATATAAGAGTTGGCGTAACCGTAGTTACATTGACCGATGTTTCCTCGACCGGCTGTAGCCGATGAAAAGGCCACAAAGTATCGCAAATCAGGACACAAAACACGGGATAAAGTATCCAAATGTAGCAAAGCTTGTACTTTAGGCGCAAAAACTTTAAGCATTGATTCTTGTGTTTGGTTTTGAAGTAAACCATCGCTTAATACCATTGCTAGAGAAAATATTCCATAAATTGGCCCAAAGCTTATGGTTTCTTTCATAAGTGCTTCCAATTGGTTTTCATCACTGGAGTCTACTTTAGAGATAATCACATTTACACCCAAATTCATCAGTCGTTTTACCATAAATTCTTGAAATTCATTTCTAAAGCCTGATCTACTGGTCAACACAAGATGCCGAGCGCCCCGTTTGGCCAACCAGTTGGCCAATTCTAACCCAAATCCACCCAAACCTCCAGTAATTATAAAAGACACATCACTTGGGAAGTGTGTGTTGTGAATGGCATCAATGCTTACAATGCTTTCGTCAACATTAAATGTTTCAATATCTTCATTAAACTCTTCTCTAACTTTAATTAAAACTTTTTGTTTGTATTGATTCAAAGAGTTTACAAACTTTATCGCTTCATTACTTTTATTCATATTAAATATATGATATGTGGCAAAAGGTTTCACCACATTATCACTAATTCCTTCCTCCAGAAGACCTAAAATTTGATATTTAGCTGAAGTATTACTCAAATCTTCACTATTGTCATCAAACAAATCTTCCAAAACGATTCTATCAATTATCATATTTTGATGAATAGATAAACCTATGATTTATATAAAATAGAAATTAAATTAAAACAAATTAATTTATATTCAATGTTTAAATTGATTATATATTTACCTTCAGAAATGGATGATTTTCCAGATCCAGTTTTAATATAGCGTCCGTTATGCTTAACGCATACTAAACTCGACTCAATCGCAGCATTATTGCTATGATTATAGACAATATCAACACCTTTTGAGTCCGTACTTTCAATAATGATTTGTCGGACACAATCAACAGCAGTGTTTATAACATGCAAATTATCTAAATTTGCAAAATCAATCATCAGTTGTTTCTTTGCCTCTATAGTGTCAACCGTTGCAAACACTTCGCAGTCACGGCTCAAACACACAGCGATGGCCGCCCAACCCATATAGCTATCGCCGTCGGGTATTAAAATAGTTTGTCGACTTTGAAGCTGACTTCTGACTACTAGAGCCCAATAAGCCGTGCCGTACGCTATGGGTACAGTACAGGCTTGTTCCAGTGACCAACTATCGGGCACAGGTATGTATTCATTTTTATTAGTGTAGACCAGTGTTGTGGCCAAACAAGCGTTTCGTTTGATACCAAACACTCTGTTACCCGATTTGTCAGTTCCACTAAATTCAGAGCAAACACCAGAGCTGGCGTTGTTTGTTATACTTATTGTACTTTTACGAGTTGATTGCAAATAATTCAAAGCAGCAAAATAGACATTAATTACCACACTTTCTTCGTCATTCAATTGATTTTCTGACCATAAGTTATGTTTGCTTTCAACCCAATTGACATTTGCCTTTCTTCCTGACTTTTGTTCAGCCATCGCGTGAGCGCATCGACTCTTTGTTAGTCGATCGTGATTTAGTGACAAATACCTGTATGAACCCAATTCATTGTTTTTATAGACATTCATTACAAGTTTGTTGTCAAAGATAGAAGTGTCTATCAGTTCCTTAAGAAATACGTTTTCTGAAGATTTAAAATCTGCCAATTCGTGGGCTGATATGCATCGGATGCGATGACCACCCATTTCTTTACGCAAACAATTAACCAGGCCTACAATTCCGCTACTAATGTCATTGCCATCTCCCGAATCGGATACCAACCAAATAAGACTTTCCGAGTCCTGTTCGGACTTTACCTGAAATTCATTTTTCAATGTTTCAAACCATGAATTTAGATCTTGATGTGTCACTGGTATTATGATATTTGCATTATTGATACTTTTGTTTGTATTTAATTTTTTAAATAAAAGTACAGACGATGTCCCTATACTTTCAGAGTCTTCTCTATGGCTAACAAGTGACAGATTACTTGTTATTTTTGCCATTTCTACCAATTTATTTGTATCCATAAGACTATCGTTATATTCAAATTGTTTGAATAAATTACTTTCTATTTCTAAATATTTGTTTCGTTTAAGTATAACAACAAAACCATTAATTTCTAAATTAGTGTTTATATATCTGAAGACATTTTCCCAATCAATTTTTGGAGATTCATTTAATTTTGACGTCGGATATTGATCTCTAATTATAACCAAATTTAATGGATTTGTGTTAGCAATCTTTGTAGTCATTGATAGGTTTATATCAATTTTTTCAAATCCGTCTTTTTCTAAATAAATAAAATTATTATTTTCATCACTTTTTTTTCTAGCCTTCACTTTACACACAATCTTACCTGAATAGTGATGATCGCCATACGGATTATAAACCGAGTACTTTATTTTCAATTTATAAAACGAGTCTTTGAGATATTTAGCAACGGTTTGGTAGCAAATCTGTTGATTGAAATTAATTTCTAAAACATTAAACTCTTCCTTAGATTGTTGATTGCAATTCTCCAGTATTATATCGACCGCCGGTCTAATCATATTTTCAGACAAATATAAATTGTTGATAATGTCTTCGCACGCTTTTCGCCCATCATTTGTAATAAGCCGTTGGTTTGCCGGCTCTTTAATTGTACTGATATTTATAGATTCAATAATGTCTTTATAAACCAATTTATCGGCACTTAATTCATTTAGAGTTAACAACTCATTCATGCGATCAGTTAGTTGTTTGTGACTATGTTTTGCCGTCAAACTCGCCAATAGCTTGACATAACATTCAGATAATTCTTGCATTTCTTCACTCAATCCGTTTCTATCCTTATAAGGTATCCAAACATACTTTTCAACCACCAGTTCTTGTGATTGTTGACGACGAGCCACGTAATTAGCTTTTGCTCCGTATAACTCGAGTCCATCGGCCAAACAGTAATTACCAGTAAAATTGGATACAATTAGCTTACTTTCAGTCGAGTTTTTCGCGGCAAATAGTCGTGGATCGCAATGAAGTGCATCAATACTTGTGGGTAAATAGAGATCGCGAGTCGGCGCCGAGAAAATAAGAAAATGAAGCATTGCGTCCGCAAATGCAACCCAATTAGCGTCGGGACGGACTTTGGCTACATTTTTATTTGTATCGGTGGCCATAATTGGCTGAAAGTAAGGGCCGTAATTGTAGCCTCGAATACTCAACTCTTTGTATATGGATTCTGCGTTTAAATTGTATTCATATTCCGATGATTTGTTGTAAATATTTGCCAATTTTTGTTTCAATGGTAGAAAATTGTGAGCATCAGTTGACACACGGATGTGTCCCGAGACTGTCAACTGGTTTGCTTCATAAATACAAAATTCTCCGTTTATTTCGGACAAATTGAGCCGAAAGGTCAGATGCGCGCCATCACCAACATTAACAATGGTTGCTCTTAATAATTGTATATTTTCAAAGATTACAGCCAATTGATCTCTGGTAGAACCGTGTCGTTTAGCAAACTCATCCCAAACTAGCCATAGATAACCAGTGGCCGGGAACAACACGCGACCATCAATACAATGATCAAAATAAAACTCGTTATTATCTTTGTGAAAGTTAATCTCAATCGTCACATTAGATTCAAACTTTTGATTGAAATAATTTGGATATAATGTAACCAAATGATTGTCGCTGTGATCCCAACGCACGAGAGAGCCCAGCGATTGTGTGCCTCTCTTAACTGGATATGAGATTTTTGGATACAAAACACCAAGTTTTGGGTTTAAACCCAAAATAAAAAGTTGACCCAAACCTGTAAGCAAATAACGAAGATTGTCTTGGTGGTTGCGCTTCATTAGACCCACATAACTACAGCCGGCGCTCAGACTTCGTTTTATAATATTTTTGAACAGGGAGTCGGGTGCTATTTCTACTATAATAGCATTATCGGGAATATATTGTATAGCTTCTTGGAAAAGGACGGGTGAAGTGACATTATTAACCATATAATCTGGACTAAAATATTGACCCTCAGGTGTCGACCAACGACTAGAAGGAACTGAAGTACTGATCCATTTTGAACTTCGTAAGCGTAGAGACGCGGAAACGGATCGCAATCGCTTTAGCAGTTCAGGCGCTACTGGTTTCATATATGGACTGTGAAAAGCAATGTCAGAACTGATCACTTTCTTAGTGAATATGTTTTCTTTTTTCAATTCCAATAGAAAACTGTCGACAGTCTCGTAAGCGCCCGAAATGGTTACCGAGTCTCGAGCGTTATGACACGCGGCTATTACACCGGCCGGACATCTTTTGATGGTCTCTTCCCACGTCAGACCAACAGCGGCCATAAGACCTCGGGGCAATTTAGCTTGCTCAATACATTTGGCTCTCCAATAGGAAAATAGTAGGACTTCTCGGGCGTCAAGGGTTCCGTCCATATAAGCACAACTTAATTCTCCCAAAGAATGTCCGATATAACCGTCCGGATGTAACTCAAGAACCTTAATAACATCTAACAGTGCTATTTGAACGGCCGTAATGCCCAACGATGAAGCTATTATGGGTACCAATAACTCATCGTTATCTCCGAGAACCAGTTGCAACAGATCGATGTCATAGGGCTTTAAAATTTCTGCCGAGTTTCGAATGGAACGACTAAATACATCGATTCCCATCAAACTCTTGGCCATTCCTGTCCATTGTGTGCCCATTCCTTGTGATATAAAATTATTTATTAGTTTTGTAGTGAAAAATGTTTTGTAAAATACCTGAAAATATGAACCAAAGCGGTCGTCGGACTTCTGTTTTAATTGTTTGTCTCTCTGTTTCTGCAAAGCCATTGGCCGACACATCCCTAATAGCATATCCACTAAAATTCATGCCAACCAACTCATCACTAGTATTCACTTCATTAAGAAGTGCCAAAAAATCGTTGTTTGCTTTGTCTTTATTGTCACGAATGAAATTCAACAGATAGTCAACGCTTTCTTCAGATCTTCCTCTGACGACGATTAGTCGTGGAATCTCCACATCATAGACGTGAACGGCTTTAACGGCTGATCGTGTATGAGGTCTTAGCAAGACGTGAACATTAGCGCCGCCAAAACCAAATGAATTCACGGGAACCACACTGTCTTCAAAAGTCAGGTTTTCTGTTACCGGAAGTATTGATCCATCTATTAGTGACTTTATATTAGGATTGGGTCGTTGCAGGTGAAGACTGGCCGGTATTTTGTGATTTTCAAACATAATAAGCACTTTAGCTAACGAGCATAAACCGGAAGTGGCCTCTGTGTGTCCTAAATTGGATTTCACACTTCCGATCAGCAGTGGGTCTGACCTATTGTTTAGACATTTTAAATTAGCAATTAGCAAATTAACGTTTAAGTTTGTAATTACCGATTTTTGGTATACACTTTGGAAATAGCGTTCACTTCGTTTTGGTCACCGGCCAAAGTGCCCGTTCCGTGAGCCTCCACATAGCGAACCCAATCGGGTTTAACTGTTGACTCTTTCAGAACGGCTTCTATAAGTTCTGTTTGTGATTTGGCCGACGGATAGGTAATCCCCTGCTCTTTATAGCCATCAGTGTTAGACTTGGAGTGTATAACAGTTCCGTACACTCGACGAGCGTTCCGACGTTTTTGCAGTACAAGTACTGACACGGCTTCCGACCGCACGTATCCGTTGGCCGACGCGTCTAGAAATTTGCATTTGCCGTCAATTGACAACATGTTTAAGCGTTGAATTTCTAGTGCAGTATTGGGTCGTAAAGTGATGTTCACACCGCTCACTATAGCCATATCAAACTCATTGGCTTTCATTCCGGAAAATGCTTGTTGAAGAGCCAACATTGATGAGGAACAGGCAGTGTTTAGGCTGAAAGAAGGCCCGTGAAAGTCAAACGCGTAAGACAAACGATTGGCCAACATATTAGTCTTATTTCCAGTTACACCATAAGCCGACGCTCGGTTCACATCAATGCCTATACTTTCCTCGTTCTCTGCCGTGAAAACGCCGACAAATACCCCGGTGTTTGTGCCTCGAAGTGCTTTCGGATTCCAACCTTTCATATCAAACAATAAAGTCATTAAATGAATACAATTGTTGGAAAGTAATGAACTAAAAGGTAGTTAGTATTTACCCGAATCGATAATGGCTTCGTAAGTGACTTCCAGCAACAGCCTTCCCTGTGGATCCATATATTCTGCTTGTTTTCCACTCAATCCAAAGAACTGAGCGTCAAATTTGTCCAAACTTTTCAATTTTCCACTTCTCGTCGGCAATCCGTACAAACCTATTGGCCATCGCCTGTCGTCTTCACTGATTAAATCAATGTTTGCAAACAAATTATCCCTCAATTCGTCGATTGTGTCCGACTCTGGAAAACGTCCCGACAGTCCACTAATGACAATGTCGTCGTCATTATCAACAAAATATGTATTTAAATTCATTTCAAACTTATTAAACTTATTAACTTGTTATTAACTTTTGCACTAAATTTTTTTAAAACTAACTTTATTTTATTAAATTGAAATATTTATCAAATATATCAATTACAGGAGGCTATAAACTGATAATTTAAATTAATTTATAATGACACAGATATTAAATTGCCAATCCCTGACACTTTTTCGAATGATATTTTTTCAAATGACATTTATTCAAAAATTATTTATTTAAAACCAATTTGTGTAATTTATATTAGTTTTTTTTTTGGTTAGGTTAGGTTAGGTCAAGGTACATTAGGGTAGGTTATAGTTTTGTAATTACAAAAAGGTTGTTTTTTAGTTTATTTCCATTATAATTTCAGTTAGTAATTTATAAAAATCAACCTTTTAGTAATCAGTAATTACTAATTACTAAGTTATAGTTAATCAGATAGGTTTGGTTAGGTTAGGTTACTGTTAATTTGGTTATGTATTTATCGAAAAAGTGTCATTCGACAAAATGTCATAGACCCATTAAATTGGACCAACAATTTTTTCTCTATTCCGTTTACTATAGTTTTAATTTCATTGTCACTTTATATTTTGAAAATAATAAATTTAGTTAATTTTGTAGAATTAATCTGGCAATGTTTGAAACTTAAATTAAATATAACAATTATTTAAATATGTAAAATTCAAATTTAACTACACATGTAACAAATTGATTGATGTTTTACTCGTTGATATTTGTAACATACAAATATTTAATTTAATTACACATGTTTTCTATATTATATTTTTAATAAGAATCATATTTACTTTAATTATTATTTGTAATTATATATTTTTTTAACATTTAATACAGTATTAGTTTGAAATAAAAACTTAATTAAAAAACATTATAATTAAAATAAAATTAATAAATTTACTATTTTTTAAAAATGTTTTCTTAAACAAAATTTCAAAGCTCTTAAAGTTTTAATACAATATAATTGAATTATAAACATGAATTACATTTCAAAGTAGATTAAAGCTTAAAATTAGATCAAAAATTTGGATTCAAAATGCTATCAATTTATATGTCAATGTTATCAACATATTCTGGTCATTGATTTTGATGATTGAATATTAAATAAATATAGTTTTTTTATGTATACTTGGCTTATACACCGTAAAATACGGTAACTTATTTATTAAATATTATTTAACTAACTGTTTGTAATAAGCATTAGTAAAAAAAAAGTAAGCGGTTATTAAGTTTATATTGATTTATTACAAATAAATTATTGACAAATTCATAAAAATTAAAATCTAACTTTGATTTTAATTTAATTTAAAGTTTAAATTTTAAACACACAATTGTACCTAGATTATTTGGATACTATATTTATTTGCTATGAAAAATTAGTGTTTCCCGTATTTTTGTAGTTAATTTTTTTAAATAAAAAGATATAATAAATATTTAAGAAATTAAATGTAATGTTTTAATTGTTTTAAATTAAATATTTAATAACTTTTAAGTTGTTATAAGTTTTAAGTCAATCATTAAAATAATTGCAAAATATAGTGTAGTTTAAGTAACAATAGTCTTAATATGGATCAGACATAAGCCTACAAATACATTGATATTGAAGTGCAATGTTTGGTCACTAAACTAAATGACCCGACAATAGGATTATCCGTTTGGGATAAACGGGACAGTTATGTGCCCCACAGTGTTGCCCACCCATAGGGGCTGATATACAGAGAGGAATGTTTGAGTCAAACCAAACACTTTTATGCGTTTCTAATAAACGCAGACAACTGTATGCCTCAACTGTCGAAATACATTTCATGCATACAATGAATGCCTTTTTATTACAACACTCACTACAAGTATGTAAGACTCAAATGGTACCAAAGTGTCCAACTGTGGGAAAGGGCGTAAACAGTGAATATGCGGACTGTTTTGTGGGAATCGATTGAAAGCCATATTTGTGTTGAAAGACAACTAAAACTCAGTTATTATTACGGATTAAATTAGCGGCCAATTAAAGTGACCGACGAGTGGCCAGCGATGGAGTCGTTGGCCTCTAATTTTGCGATGGCTTTGACGGCCAAAGACAACATCATTGAAGAGAAGGCCAAACAGATTGAAGAACTGAAACAAATGGTCCAACAGTTGACCCGTGAGAAGGAGGACGAGTGTAACCATAAGAATGAACTACAGCTACGCCTACAACAGATCCAACACAACACCAGCGATGACAACAACCCATACACCATATCATACGCTGAAGACAATCAAGACTTGGATGACTACACCACAATCAGACGCTCCCGACGTAAACGTAGACCTAAAAAGGTATCACTTTTACCACTACTTCACCACATTTTACCGACTCTTTGACTGACTTTTGCAAACTTTGACAAACTTTTATGTGTTGTATGTCTTCGGCATTAATAGTGAATTGTATTGATTGACAGATAATAGATGTATCGGTTGAACCGACGCGTGTGTCGTCCAACGCCGGACAGCCGCCACCCAATGGCCAACGACGCAGAGGCCGACCGCCGCGCGTCAAGATTGAAGAAGAGATGGTTACGGTTGTGATGACTGACGCCGATGGACAACCATTGACCAGCGAAGAAGTGGAAGCAGCTTTCAATTCGGCAGTTAAACAAGCGGTAGAAAGTGGTGTCCAAGAGTCGGCACCTGAACGCCGCAAATTCCCGCATCACTGCGATTGGCCCGGTTGTGAACGCAGTTTTAGACGGTAACCATCTTTTAGCACATTTTGTCTCATATTTTATGAGTTGTTTGTGTTTCTGATTGACAACTATTTTGGGTTTGAAATGACTGTCAACTCATTGTTTATGTAATTTGTTTGCCGACAGACCAGCGTTTCTTCGTAAGCATAAGCGGGTCCATACGGGAGAGAAGCCATTTAAGTGCGATTGGGAGGGCTGTGCGTTCGCCAGCGCCGATGTCTTCTGTTTACGTACTCATCAAATGAGACATACGGGAGAAAAGCCATACAAATGCAAAGTGAGTGGTTGTGGTTGGAGTGGTCGACAACAGACCAGTTACGACCGGCACCGGCGGGTCATTCACGGTCAGCAGCGTATCTTCCAATGCGATTGGCCCGGTTGTGACCGCCGGTATCGGGACAAGCATTCGCTCAATTATCACCGCAAGTCTCACACCGGAGAGAAGGAGTTCATGTGCTCTTACGCCGGATGTGGTAAACGGTTCATCGGTCGCAGTGACATGAAGAAGCACGAGAGCACACACAACGCCATTAAGCCATACAAGTGTTCGTGGCCTGGATGTGGTCGCAGTTTTGTTCAAAAACGATATCTTTCGCTTCATAACCTCAAACACACTGGTATTTGTTGACATTAATTGCAGTAATGTGTGCTCTAATTGTTTAATTGGTTGTATTAGGAGAGCGTCCGTTTCCGTGCGATTGGCCGGGATGTGAGTGGCGGTCATTTACGCCACACGAACAGGCAAAGCACAAAAAGACTCATACGGGTGAACGGCCTTATCCTTGCGAACGCTGCGAACGACGCTTTGCCGATGAAAGCAATCTTAAGGTTTGACTCTTTGAATGTTTGTTTTGATTGTAGAGTTTAATAGCCGTTTATTTTGGCAAATGTAGGCTCACTTACGGACAGTACACGAGGGCCAGAAGAACCATCAGTGCGCTTACCCGGGATGTGGTAAACGATATACAGTTAGACGCACTTTACTCATTCATCAGATGAAGGCACACCCGAGTATGACAACGGGTGTGATAACTGCTCACACGATAACCACTTCAACACCATCTCTAATACTAGAAGTCGATGACTCATCTCCGCAACCCATTCAGACAATTATTGTTACAACCGATGAATGAATGGATTTTTGAAATTTATATTTGTTTTCTAATAATTCAATACAATTTATAGTTGAATATAATTTATGTACAAAATTTAATAATTGTGTCAATTTTTTCATATCATAAGAGTTTTCACAATGAAAACTAGATTTATTTGTAATTTAATTATGAGTTTATTAAATAAAGTATCAAATAAATAGTTTTTAAAACAAAAATTGCAACACATTGTGAGCCAAATGTACTAAATTAAAGTCACATTTATTGAAACGTTGATAGCATTCAACCGATTTGTCTTTGAGGCCATAAGTGGCGGCCAAACGATACCGAGATTTTTGTTTTAAAGTTTGTACAGAGTTTTTATACGGACTGGAAAATTAATAGTTTTAAAAATTGGATTATAATTTAAAATTAAATTTTAATGTTTAAAAACTTACCGAAACAAAAATCTAATTATTCGCCCAATTGATCCAAACCTGTGTTGACTTTTATATGACTCGCAAATACATCGTTTGATGCATTCTTGCGGATGAAGTCCGTCATGGACTGGTATTTGGTCTAAAAGTTTGTCTCCAAAACTCATTATAAAATCAATTAATAAGTGTAAACGACTTAATATAAAGTTTTCCGCTTTTAGCTCTTTGTCGTCCACTTCAAGAACTCGGCCCACAATATGTTCAGTCAATTCCAATAAACGTTTGCCCAAAAAGTTGGGAATCGACTCCAATGGTGGGAATTGACGGGTTGATAGACCATCTTCGGGTCGGTATAGATTGGGAAACAAAATCGGCGCCCATAGGGCTATACTTCCAAATAATATGATACCAAATACAGATAAATTACCTGTAATTTCATTAATAATTAATTTAAATTTTGTTTTACAATAAATAATTAATTTAACAAATACTGACCGACATTTAGAGCTGAAAGTGGAGTTTGATTTTGCAAACCTCTGCCATAACCAGGAATTGTGACCTGCGGTGAGTATCGGATTATTAAATGTAATTTGAAAGCAAAAATGTTATGTGAATTACCGTGAAAAGAGGTAAGAGTAGTACAAAAGATGAGTTGAAGCCACGGTTCACATATAATGAGTTCCAGAATTGACCAAAAAGTGTACCAAAATTTTGTGGCGGGGCTCTCGGCTCAACCATTGACCTAACTTGGCTAATAGGGGCTTCATTTTGAAATTCAAATGTATTTTGATTGCAATTTGATTTCTTTATTAGCGATAAAATAGTAATTATTAAAATTGTTATTAAACTAAAATTGAGCTGCATTTTTCAAGATTTACATAAAAGTTTTATGATAAAACATAAAAATTTTATAAAATATACAAAAATAAAAATTTTATACATACATATAAATTGTTAAATGGATTTATTAGTTTCAAATAGTTAATCAGATTAAAAGATTTAAATTAGAAATACTTACAAATCGAGTACTTTTTTAAATTGAATAGAAATTTACTTTTACTTTTAAAAATAAAAGTTTTTCAGGAGCTTAAGATTTTTGCAGTTTATTGAACCCAAAAAGTGATGTCTTAAATTGGGTCTCCAAATGTCCAGTTGGTGATTAAAAATACTCTCATTATAGCCGACCCCCAAATGAAAGTTAAATAATTTATAAACACATTTAAAGGTTAACTATAATGAGAGTCACAAATGGTTTGAATAAGCAATTTTTGATAATCAATTCAATTTAGTACATTAACTAACTTTAAAACAATTATTTTAATAAATAAATTGTAAATCAATTTAAACACTACTTTAATCGATATTGTCTACAAAGTGTTTGGGTGTTTTTTAGTAAATAAAAAGTTATAAATTTTTTGAAATGTTTTTATAAAAATTTTATATATAGGAAGAGATGTTTTATTGACTTTAATTGTTTGATTGCTATTAGAGTCGGTGTTTTCCTTAACATGAATTCAAACAAAAAATGAGTAAAAAAGTTATTTAATTGTTGAGTTAAATGACCGAAATGTTGACAAAATAAAGCTAGACTTAGGATACTATTGAAAATTCCTGTTTTTAGTTTCCTTTCATTTTGTAATTTTTAATAAATTTATAAATCAATTCAAAAGTTATCAAACTTTATTAAACCCATTAATTGATGTCTTATTCACGTGATGAACACTACTTAAATATTAGCTAACTATTACTACAATTATACTAATATATGAAAACTTATAGTTAATTTAATTTTTACCCATATTATCTAATATACAATGTATTGTAAATTTAAGCTAGACCAGCGGTCTAATGCCAGACCAATAATTGTGGCAAAAATAAAACAAAACTTATGGAATATTTGGGATAAAATTTATTTGTTTATTATTTTATTAATTTAGTTGAAAACTTTTAAGATTAAAATATAATCCGAGTTTATTTTCTCGGGACTCCCGGGCCGGGAATGTATATACAAATATGTAATACAGTATTAGTAATATGTATTATGTATATACTTAATTGATTAAGCAGGTGGACACTTTGTACTACTGTAGTGATTATAAACCTTTGCACTGACCAGATAATCTCTCAATATTGTCTATAACAAGAAAATCTTGTTTTGCAAAAACATTTTTCCTATACATGTTTGAATTGTTATAAATTCATAATTATTTAAATTTTTCAGTTTTTATTAAAAACATTTTAACAAACTTTAAGTTACTACATAGTAGTTAATAACAATCTTTATTAACAAATCTAACATTAACTTTTGTAGTTATCCAACATTTAAAAATCTGTATTTAAAATCTATTTTGTCAAACAAAACAATCTTAAGTCGTTAATTACTTTTATTTTACTTATTTTGATGAAATAACAGTATTTATAAATAAATATAAATAAATAAAAGTCTACATAAGTGGCAATTAATTGGAGGCGATGTCAACGATTAGTTTGACTTTAAAACTCTTAACTATTTCGACATTTTTGTTGCGAAGAGATTCGGAACATAAACTTAATTCTGATCGTCAAGTGTTTGCCAAGACTTATGACTTTATAGTCGTTGGTTCGGGATCTGCCGGCGGAGTTGTGGCCAATCGGTTGGCCGAGAATCCTAGCGTTCATGTGTTGCTTCTGGAAGCGGGCGGTCCTAACGGTGTTCCCAATGATATACCCATAGAGTATGTAAATCTGTTTCAATCGCAATATGACTGGAACTACACTGAAGTCAAACAACCGGTTGGGTTGGCCTGGAAAGGGGGACGCATTCAAGAGAATAGAGGTTTTTGTTTGGGCGGCTCGTCGTCCATCAACGCCATGATCTACAACAGAGGCAATCGCCAGACTTTTGACGACTGGGAGCACGAGTTCGGCGCCGACGGCTGGAGTTTTGCCAAAGTATTGCCGTATTTTAAAAAGTGAATCAATCTTGAAATGATTAACAAAATTTTAAACTTTTTTTGTTTGTTTAAACAGATCTGAAAACAATACCGATCCACGAATTGTGGCCAATGGTTATCACGGAACTGATGGTCCCATTCAGATCACGTCGTGGCCCGAACCAGTCGACAAGATTATGCTTCTTCATCAACAAGCGCTGCACGATATGGGCTTCAAAGACACAGATATCAACGGTCCGGTGCAGACGGGAACAGCCATCGCTCAGGCATTTATTGACTCGCGAGGCGTTCGCTCGAGTATTGCCAACAAGTTTTTGGATCCAAATCCTTATCCACGAAATCTGCATATTCTTACTCATGCTTTCGTCACTAAAATCTTATGGAAAGGATTAACGGCTGTTGGCGTAGAGTTTGAAAAATTTGGACACAAATATACAGTCAATTCGCGCAGAGAAGTCATCGTAAGCGCCGGTATATGTTTTGAAGGTTTACTTTGTTTGTTTCGACTAATAAGTTGAATGTTAACCACAGGAGTCTTCAATTCACCCCAACTTCTGATGCTGTCGGGAGTCGGTCCGCGACAAGAGTTAGAAAAGTGGAAAATTCCTGTTTTGATGGATTTGCCGGTCGGCGAGAACCTGCAGAATCATCCGGCGGCGGACATCAACTTCCTTATCAAAGACCAGTTTTACAATTTGATTAATAGCGGGGATTCCCAACTCACTATTGATAGGCTGTATGATTACGTGAACGGCACCGGAATGCTCACCAAATACTACAATTCTGTCACTTATTTGTCGACCAAATCCAACGCAAACGCCGACTATTCTAATGTTGTGATGGAGACCGCGCTCCTCAAGTTCGCCGACTCGTTGTCAACGGTATGCTATCATTAAATGGTGGATAAAGTGCTTAAACCATGTATTTTAGGTCAAAGTGATTGAATTCGGTGATCGAAAGAGTCAATGGAATGACTATTACAACAATTTTCTGGGAAAACCTTATTTCTCTGTTCAGCCAATTCTGCAACGGGTCAGGAGTATGGGTTATGTGAGACTCCGATCCCGCGATCCTTTCGTTTATCCCTTAATTAACTCAAAATTCTTGTCAAATCCACAAGACTTTGAAGACTTTGTCGACATAACAAAGTTTAGTTTTTACGTATACGAGCGCTCGCCCATCTCGGCGTACGTCCGCCCACACAAACCCATACCCGGCTGTCAGTTCTGTTCGGGACAGCGATTCGTTTATGAGTGCGACTCTTACATCCGATGTCTCATCAAACAAATCACTTACACCGGTAATCAGTGATTACTAATCCCAATGCAATTGCAATCACAATCTAACTCTAAATGTATGACATCCAGGTTATCACGTGGTGGGCACGTGTCGTATGGG
>JAQIWK010000308.1:0-18240 GCA_034695265.1 Dissorhina ornata | reverse complement strand
TCTCTCTCTCTCTCTCTCTCTCTCTCTCTCTCTCTCTCTCTCTCTTATACACACGTTTTATATTTATATAATACTAAATAAATGTATTTTTCTATTATTAATGTTTTCCATTCAATATTTGGATTTATATATAATAATATAAATATTAAATACAATAAAATATTGAATAGACAACAATAATAAGTAACTTATTTTATTAGAAAACTTTTTTTTACAAGTTGTGAAATGTGTTAACTTTACATTAATAATAGTTTTGTGCGCAAATGTAAACTAAGCTATCGTTTTGAAGTTAATTAAACTGATGTTAAGTATATTAATCTTAAACTTCTTATTTTCTTTGTTTAGTAAAATATATTAATTAAGTATCATATTTATAAATTCTCTATGTAATATTCAACACACAATATAACAATATAACTTAATAAAGTATTATGCTAAATATTTTACCCACAAATAAAATACTATCTTATAAATTAAGTTCAAAGTTAATTTTGTATTTAAATAAAATTTAATTACATTTTGAAATAAAATTTTTGTTTTAAATAAAAAACAATTGAATTTTTAAATTTCAATATTTATTCAAATTTTTTCAATTGAAAAAAAATAAATAGGAATTGTTTTTTGTTCATCAAAACCATGATTTAAACGTAAATCTAAACAAAAATACAATTTATGTTTGGGATTCAAGCGAGAGATTTGAAGAAACCAATTTTTGTGTTGTAAAACATAACAAAAATAAATAATAGTTATTTAATTTGAATGTTTTATGTAATAAAATGAATAACTTTTTTTTCGTTACTACAATAACCTAAAGAGTAATACAAATGGAAATGAACTGCAAATCAATTTGCATTGTATATTACGAAAGCAAATAAATTGATTTTTTGTGTCCCTTTTTAATAATAAACCAGAGACTCATTACTCAATCAATTATTATCATTATTAAAATGAATATTTTTTTGGGCTCATCACTTAGTCTACTGAGAAGGTATATCATTAAAAATTTTTATATATAATAAAGGGTTTTGTCTATAAAACAAAAATCATATTTCATTTTTCATATTAAAAAAAGTTTTTTTCTACTAAATATTTTAGTTGTGTTTAAATTTATAGTTTAAATGTAATATTAAAATATTGACAAAACCATTGATAATATTTTTTCTATTATTTTGATTAGATTTTCTATATTTATAGTGCCTTTAAAATAGTGTTCATTGTATGCGTGTTTTGAGTAATCATTGAACACAAACTCATATTTTAATGTCAACTTCATATTGAAGAGTCCAAGTTGTCTTAAGTCCCTTCAAAAAAGCAAACAAAAAACTTATTTTATTGTTATTTTTAAAAACAGTTAATCATAATAGTAGTAAAATAACTATTTTGAAAGACAATTTATAAATTTTTGTTATATTTTTATTTTTATATTATAGAAGATATCAATCAAATGTGATTAAAATTTTAGTAAAAAGTTTAGCACTATTAATAGTTAATATAACTTTTGATAAAATTATATTTTTTTGTTAATATAATAAAAATTAATTAAATTGCTTAAAATTGATAAAACAATTAAAAGTAAACATTAATTGAATGATACAATTAATAGGAATTATATAATAAATATGAATAACTTTTTTTTGTAAGGAATTTATTTCAGACAATGAGTTTCTATAGCAAGTATTACAGCATATTATACAACATATAAGTTGTCTAACGCTGTAAGACATGGATTGTTATTTGGCTGATCACATACAATGTGTGTGTGTTTCATAACTTTTTTTTTGTCTTAATGTATACTTTGTGTGGACACAAACATATCAAAAGATGTGTGACATATTTGACTTCCGGAACAGTATGTTTGGTTGTGTTTATAGATTTTGCTGTTCAGACATAAAAAAAATATAGCGAGAAAATGATGAGAAAATGTTCATTTTGTCGCATAATATAATGGTCTGGAGATGTAAACAATGTTATATTTGTTCAAATATAATATATATATAGAGTTATGTGTGTTATATAACATAGTGTACATAACATGAGCCAATGATGTCATGACTTTGAATATACACGACTTGTGTGATAAACCCAAGAGGCGAACGCCTGATCTCTCACCTAATTTCCCAGGAGATGATGGCATCACAAAAACCAAACTGAGCACTGGTTGAGCTATCATTCAATACTCTATACATTGTGTAGTGGCCGGGCGTTCATCGCCCGACCAGTTTACAGCCAATGCTTGGCCAACCAACTAATCTTTTTGTATACTTTTGGTCTCAATTAACAATTGTTGAGCTTTTCTTACAATTCAAATATTTAATTGATTTTTATAACAACAATAACATAAAAAAATATATAATCATAACTTTCATACAATACAATCTGTTGTAAATACAATATAATAACAGTTACATTGATTTATATCCGAAATCAATGATTTATTTGAAGCCAAAGAAACAAAAATAAAAAAATATAGTAATTATATACACTATATTATGTTATATTGTACTAAATTTCAAACATATTTTTGTATTAGTTTTATAAAAATTTGTTTTTATTTATGCATAAAATTATATAATTTTGAAAATGTTGTCTGGAAATGACAATAATATTTAAATTAATACTTGAAATATAAAGTATTTTTCATTCATTTAGACTTCAATTCACTCAGAATAAGTAATTTTTATATTTAAGTGTTTTGTTAATTTGTTGTCAAAAAAATTTGAAACAAATTTATAAAATAATTAAATAAATAAATGCATTCAATTTTAATATTGCTAATTATTTTTAATTGTTTGTATTTTGTAATTAAAAACAATTACTTTGTTATACTTTTAATAAGTAATGCACTTATCATACATTGCATATGCAAATTATTTTAAATCTATTTTATTAATTATATTTAATAGTAATTGTAAAATCAACAAAATTAATCAATACACACAATTAGTATTACAATAAAATGTTTAACTGATATAATGATATTTTTTAAATGATTTATTACTTTCTTTATTAAATATTTAATTGAATTTAAAATAAAATGATTTATTGTTTTTTTGAGTTAATATTTGAATTTGATTTTAAGTTAAAACATTAAAGCAAAATAATGACACTTTTATCTGTCTTATAGTATAATATCAAATATGAATTTTGATTGAAAATGAGATTAATGTCGTCATATTGTATGATATTATTTATAAAATCTGAATAAATATGTAAATTCTTGATACGACGAGAGATGAATAAAAAGTGTTTGCAATCGATTGCCATATTATATAATATATAGAGAGTAGGGATGAGTTTGGATGAAGTGCTGAAATGAATGGAAATAAACTTAGTTTTTGAAATAAAAAAACTGTAAATAAATGAAATTCGGGTCTACTTTAGGAGGCATTTATAATACAACAGATATATATTTTTTGGAAAGTTTTGAAATTTACATCAAACCGATTGTAATCAATATATGCGAGCATCTGATGCATTGGCGGCACTCAAGTTTTATATGCACTTCTCAAATGGCACTGTAGTTTACAGTTATGGTTTAGCACTTGTAACTAAAGTATAGACTAGTTTGTGCTACCAAAATGTGTAGCTACTTCTCTTTCTCTCTCCATTCTCTCTCTCTCTCTCTCTCTCTCCATTCTCTCTCATATTCTAAATCGATATAAACTGAATTCATAAGCGAACAAAACTTTATCAATACAAGTAAATAACAGTGAAATTACAAAAACCAATATAAATACTATAACTACTCTAAACGTTTACATTTACTCCCAATCCGTGCAATGTTTTCACTTTCAATAGCATAGTGTATGGGAACAGAAGTAAAAGGCTTTCAATGCCCTATTATTGCCATTCTGTAAAGTGCTGTCTATTATAACTACCAAAACATCCAATTTTTCCCCATTATTATGAATATTATGTTTTAGTCACTACTTTTCAATATGTAATGCCTTTTTTCTTAATCACATTCTATAACAATATGTAATTTAATTGATTTACAAAATAATTTGATTGTTTTTAGTGTTTAAAGTGTATAAATTAATATTAAATTAATAACAAAAAATTGTTTTATAAAACTTTTAAATAATTCAATTTAAGACATAAACTTATTAACATTGATGAAAATTAAATTATAAAAATGCATAATAACTTAAATTTATTTTATTGAATAGATTTTGATTATGTTAAACATCATTTGAGAGTCCCATTGGATTTATTGTAAATTAAGATTTAATTAAAATGAAACCTAATTTGTAGTTAAATTCAATTAGTTAAATTAAGTTTTAGGCCGGGTAATTTTTTTCAATCATTGCTTTTAAATTTGAAATACTAATTAAATTCTGTTAATACATTACATTAGGTAATCAAGAAAACATTTAGCCATATCAACAATCTAATCGCTAACTTGTTATATTTGTCAACAACAATTTCTACAAATAATTTAATTTACATAATTTAATATAAAAAGTAGTTTTAAATTTAACAACTATCTAATTAAAATTAATAAATATATTTTTTAATTAAAAAAATGTTTGTATTATCAGATATTGATATAAATCAATGTACAATGAAATAAAATTGTCTAGAAACAATTAAAAGTCAAATATAATTACCGATTCAATATTGGGAATACATACAGATATCGAAAGAAGAAAATAACATGATTTTTATCAATATATTTGTATTTATTAGTTGATAATTAGTAGTTTGCAAACAAATAATGGCTGGAAATGTAATTAAATTTAAGAAATGGTCCGACATGTGTAAGCCATGCAAACATAGCAATTGTCAATTAAGTGCAAACAACTCATCCATTAAAGTTAATTATCATTGAATCTGTTTTTTACAACTACGAGTCAAATGCAATACAAAGTGCATTAAATATAAGATGAGGAGACGAAGTGATATTTGAAGTCATAGTGACCTCACTATCCCTATTGATCTCTTGAGAATAATCTGTCATTTAATAGAAGTGAAAGCCTATACACTGTATATACACTACAATCAAGTTTTATATTACAACCGATTACAATGTTATTGCAATCTCTGTCACTATTATACGGATCGATAAACCAATGATCAATGATTTTAGTAGTAGTTTTTGTTATACATTATGTATTTGTATTTCTATTAATATATTCATATGATTAATAAACCGTTTAATTTTCAAACAGTTATTGCATTTTGCTATAAATACCTATAAAACAAACTAAAATTATTAATATACATGTTATATAACATATTTATAGCATCAACTTATTTGATACAATTCTTACTGCTCTATCATTTGTTAACATATTTATACAGTTAAACATTTATGTATGAAACAGTTTTTGTTAATTACATTTTTTAATTTATAAAATATTTTTACTATTTTGAAAATATATTTAACATAATTAAAATTAAAAGAAAATAAATATTTTATTTAAAAAAAATTATATTAAAGGTCCAGAATTTTGGGGAATACTTAACCCGGACTGGCATTTATGTAGTAAAGGACACCGACAATCGCCAATTGATATAAAGCCTAATCTATTATTATATGATCCAAATCTGAGGCCCATTCACGTCAGTAAGAATAGGTATGCATTAAAGTTATAATGAAAATTAATAATTTAATTTATATTTAATTTAAATGTTATGAAAATTTTATTAAAGTACTAATTATATATTTAATGAAGTTTTTAAAAATATTTGTAAAATGCTTGTTACTTGCTTAAACATTATAAAATAAATTGTATATATTTAGTTGTATAACAAAATTTTATGTAACATTTTAAGCTTTTTAATAATTTAGTAAATGTAGTAAAATATAATTTATTGCACAAAAATAGTTGTATATTTAGGGAAAATGTGCTGAAATGTATTGTTTGTTTGTCTAATAGAGTGAATGGTATACTCGAGAACAACGGCCATAGCGTTGTCTTCCATTTAAATAGATCTGAAGAGGAAAATGAAGTCTCAAATTCAATAAGCAATCCGTCTTCAAGTGTCACCACAATTAACATAAGCGGAGGACCCCTTTCATACACTTATAGCTTCAATTCATTGCATTTACATTTCGGTCGAACAGATTCGTACGGATCTGAACACAGAATATCAGGTCTTTCATTCCCCGGAGAGGTATCACACCATTCATTACAGCGCTCAACCATTTAACGCTAAACTTATACCAAAATCTCTTATATTTAATTCAGATTCAAATATTAGGATATAATTCAGAGTTATATCAAAATTTTAGCGAAGCATCGACTAAACCAAATGGTTTAGTTGCTGTCGCACTGTTGATTCAAGTAAGTTATTGCATAAACTATTAAATGTTTTATTTATAAAACACATTGTAAAACAAAAGTATTTTACTTTAAAAAAAATCACTTTTATTGCAAGTCTGGAGATACAGGTTCTGAAGAGTTAAGAGCATTAACGTCTCAATTGCAACACATCAGATACAGAGGTAATAATCACACAAATGTATGGACAACTCAATTCATATTTTATGGTATAATAACAATTTTAGGCGAAAATGTAACGCTCAGGTCATTGAGTGTTAGAGATTTAGTTCCTGACGACCGCTTCTACATGACATACGAGGGCTCACTTACAATGCCATCCTGTTCTGAAGTGGTCACCTGGATTGTCATCAACAAGGTTTGTATTGAATCATTTATTTGTATTATACCATGATTTGAAAATTTTTAAAGACAAAATAATTATAATATCTTAACTCTTTAATAATTTTGAAATAGTTATTCAAAAATTTGTTTTTGAAATTTTCTTATGTTTAGTTGAATTTCTTTTTAAAAAAAAATTAAATATGAAAACACATTACGCATTGAAGTGATTATAGAAATTTAAATATGAAATGACTTTTACATTTTCATTTCAAATGATTTAATGCAAAACTTAAAGATTTGATAAAATAGTTATTCAAACGATTGTTTGTCTGTTTGTGACACACGAGAGAGCCTTTTCCGCCCATCAATGCATTTAAAACAGTTTTAAAGCCAAATGAAGTGGAAATTACTTAAAAAAAAGAAAGTATTTAGCATTTTATCAAACTATTAAATCATACCAATAAAACAACACATTTTTATTAATTAACATATTATTTAATTTTGACGACAAAATAAATTTCAATAAAAGCCATTAAAATAAACAATTAATTGAAACATATTTTTAGCAAATGATATATAAAATTATATAATTAAATAAAATACAGACACCATTTATAAACATTCATTATTTAAAATAATGATAATAGTATGGATGAAATAAAAATAAACTAAAATATATTCAAATCATTAAAAGTTTGCTTTGTTAGACATAATTTATTAGATTTAATAATATTAATTCAATAAACGTAATGACAATTTGTTAATTAATTTTCATTGCAGCCACTCTTCATTACAAGACAACAGGTAAGCCGTCTTTTGAATATATATTGAGTTTAAAATTAATATGCATTTCACGATACCATACGATTACACGCCATACACTACTTCCGTTCATTACAATTATGCAATTATCTGCTTATTATACGCTAACAAACCATTCACTCAAACAAACTAACAAAATATAAAATGTAAAATTTTTCAACTAAACTGTTAATCAAATTAATAATTTAAACATTTTATGACATTATTATTATTTTTCATTACATTAATTAATGACAAAATATATATGTTTTTTAAAAAGCCATAAGTGATCCGCAATAATGATGTTAATATGCAAAATAATTAACTTAGCAATATAACAATTGACATTAAAATATTTTTTTGAATATCTAATTAAAAGGCAAAATTTGATTTTATGCTTAGATCTGTTGACTCTTTGTCTTATCATGCAAAAATGTTTTGCTAATAAAAATAACAAAATATAATAAATGTATGAAATTTCTATGTAAAATAGCATTAGTTTTATGCATTAACTACGGGTGTGTCCGCACATTACACATATTGTTTATAAGGGCAGGCAATGACTTAAATAATTGGATTAAATAAACTTAACTAATATTCATATTATTATTAAAAGATATTAAAATAAATTCAATTTTTTTATTAGGCTAATGAATCTAATTTAGAGTTGTAAATATATTTTTATTATTGTATGATTTATTAGAAATATTTTCTTGTTGCTTATTTTATAACTTTTATTATATAATATGAACTAAAACATATAAATTATTTTATTTTATATTGTAAAATAATGGGTATTAAATCATTTAACGTATAAATAAATATAAACTTTATTTATATCACTGAATAGATCTATAAAAAATAAGTGAAGAAATAGATTACGATTTACTGAAAAATGAATTCAAACTAAATTTTTTCAAAGTTTTCATACTTTGAATAAAAATAATGTAAAATATATAATATAAACTTTAAATATACTTTTATATACGGCATATCAATCATTTGAAAAATACTATAGTTTAGATATTTTCAATCATAAGTCATATAATATTATATTCAGTGGGAAAATGAATGCTAGACTTGGATTTGATATTTACTGATAAATTGTTTACAAAATCAAAATCGCTTCGAGCCATCCATAGTGTAAAATAAGTGAAAATTTTATTTACAAACACCTAAAAGTGATATAAAAATTTAGTGTATAGTATATATGTTTGTTACATAATATAAAAAATGTAAAAAAGTTTATATTAGATAAACAACTGATTTGTTTTCAATAAGAAATCATAAATTTAGAAAAGAGAATAGAAATATATTTATATAAATAGTGTCTTTCAGTACTTTATTTATTTATTTTTTCTGTTTATTTGATACAGTATTTCAAATATAAATATATAAAATATTTCGATTGAATTTTTCGTCCAAATGAATGTCAAATACTGTATTATATTTCTTTAGAGAAAACTACAATTCAGACACATCTGTAATATTTAAACAAAAATAACACACGAAATATAGGAAACAAAATAACAAACTATTTTTTAGCGCAAAAATTTTTTTCTGAACAAAAATAATGCTTCAATTGATTCAAAAACAGAGTATTTTTGTTGTTGAATATAATAACGAATGAACGCTACAGTGATTGCCACAAGTTTTGGAGGCAAACAATGATTTAGACAGCAATGATATTCTGTATTCAAACAATTTTTTTATATAACATAAGTAAAGTACATATAATTTTGTGTATAACAAAGACTACACATATATAAATAGAAAATAAAAGTTTTTCTTTCAGTAGTTATTGTTAAAAATACTTGTTATAAACTTTTTAAAAAATGAATTGTTAACATTTTATTGACATTTTTTTTAGTTATACGCGTTAAGGAAATTGATGCAAGGTATGTGTCGCTCGTAATATGTCTCATTTTACCAAAATATCTCTCCCATCTTCCTATCTCTCTCTCTCTCTCTCTCTCTCTCTCTCACACACACACACACACACACGTCTCACGTCAGTGACGAATGACTGTCTTTTACTATTAAATGCAGCGCTAATGTTATTTGTCTCAATCAAATGCACATTTGCTTGTCTCCAATGATGACTTAAATGGTTTATTGGATTAAACTTAAACTAAACAATCAATCTTTCAAATGAATATTTCGTTTAAAAAATATTTAGTTGTCTTATATGAACAGAAAAATATAATTATTTAATTATTTTAACCAAAAATATCAAAACAAAATTGTATCATGTTTCATTATATATCAAAATAGACAATTTTATCTTATTAATTTTAATTAATAATTATTATATTTTAGAATAATTTTGTTTTAAAATTAAGTTTGAGATGAAATTTTTAAAGTTTGAAATTACAAAATAGTTTTGTTTAAAGTATTTTTATTTATTACCAATATAAGGCTTATTTGAAAATTATTAAATTTTATATCAATGAATAAATATATAATGTTTTATAACTTTGAATGCTTTTAAAATAAAAATTGTCTAAATGTGTTGATAGGCAACGCTTTAGTGTAAATTGAGTTATAAGTGTTGAGAATAATTAAATGTTTTGAAACACATTATCTAATTTGAAAAACTAATTTGATTTGCGCTACAAATTGAGAGATTAAAGTATCAAAACATTCATTTGAATAAATACTAACTAAAATGTGTTAGAAATAAAAGCAAATCTTATTTATATAAAAATTGACTTAATTTTGATTAAATTTTTTTCAACTAAAATGTTGTAATTGTTTGCAAATGTATTAAAGGAGAGGCAGAGCTGCCAAAAGCCCCGCTCGGAGACAATTATCGTCCGATTCAGCCTTTGAATGACAGAGTGGTTCGAACCAACATTGACTTCAAGAGGGAACAGGTATGTCATCATTGCATTACACTATCCCTCCCTTTATATCAATAGTGTATCATCCGTTCAATACTCTAAATAATTTAAGCCCTACTTTAAGTGTCAATTTAAATGCAAAATAGTTGCATAAAAAGCGTTTTCAATTGTAAGCTATAAAATGCATTAAATTGATTGATGTGTCGATACAGTGCAGCATCGCTTGTGTATTATATTTTTCACAATCAATGTTTCAATCATTTTTATAAAAAAATACCGTTTAAACAAAATTTTCTCATCTCTTAAGTCTCTGCTCAGCAGAGTTTAAGCCCATCAAACAGGTCTCGCATCACAATCTCTCTCTCTCTCTCTCTCTCTCTCTCTCTCTCTCTCTCCATCTCTGTTTTACAGCCACATACTGTTTCCTCCTTTTTCATCAAATAATATAATAACTTATAGTTTATATCAAATTTAAGTCTATTTCACAGCAAATAGGATTAATCATAAAATGTTTTTTGCTTATTTAAGTGGTTTTATATTTCATTTGGTTGAGTATGAGTTAAAGTAAACTTTATTACATACCATATTAGGGAACTGTCTGTCCAACCATGAAGAGGAATTTGCATTATGAAGGTAATAGCAATACGTTTTTTGTAATATACTAAAATTTTTTGTACATTTGCCTAAACATATATGATTTGATTTGATTGAAGTGATGCCACACTTAATGTTATTCATTACGCTCTTCAATCATAACTATTAAATATGTAGATTCAGTAAAACATAAACTATATTTTCTTGTTTAACATTAAATCAATATGAAATTTATATAGTTATAAAATTTGTAAACAATAAATATTAATGCGATTAAATTATTTTTAAAATTTAAATATTACTACTTATGTGACATTTTAAATTTTATAAATAAATTCCTAATAAGAGTTTTTTTTTAATTTATAATTTTATCATTTGTATTGATTTTTATTCAAATTCTTATAAAATTCAACTAAATTTTGGCAATTAATTGAAATTATATAAAAATTTGATTATGATACAATTAAAACAGATAGATGCAAGCATAAATATTTAATTTTATTATAAAGTCAATTAATGTTATGTCATATAAATAATTAAGTAGAAAATAAATAAAAAATTAGTTATATTAGTGAAACAGATATATTAAAGTATAAATTGAATGACAACTATAAACATGTTATGTATTATTAGTATATTTATATATATTCTGTTGGGATGTATGGCCTAAAGGCATATATTAACAGTTACTACATATACTTATCAATAATAATAAAAACTTTGTTTATGTTTGCCTTTAGTTAACTCGAAGCTTTGGAAACCATAACAAGTAGTCATTGAATTGGCGTCAACTTTAAGAAAGTTAAGCCAAACAATCAATAATAATATTAAGAGCTTTGCAATTATGAATCGTATAAATTGTGATATCAAACCAACAAAACAAACATTTATTGATTGCCTTTTGGTTTATAATAATTTTTACTTTTAATCACCAAATATTTTAGCAATGGTAAGTTTTTTAAATAAAAAAACATATTCTCTATTAACTAAAATAAAACAGTTTAATTATTATATTTATATTAATTATAATTATGATATAAATACAATTATTATAATAATTAATAAACTAATAATACTTATACTATAATTATATTTTATCATCTCTTACAGTTAAATTGTAGATAAACATTTTAACCCCTTACAAGACACTTCACTGTTAGACAGCTGTATTAAAATTACCTTGCCTACTAAAATTTATTTAAATATAACAATATTATATAAAAATTATATACTAGTTTACTAGTAGTTTGCGTTTAATTAGTAATTTACTTTATCTATAAATATACTTTTAAGTATTTTAAAAATTACAAGTATATAAAAAATATAAGTTATTATAAGTTAATATTTTCATTAAAAATTATTAAACATTTTTTAATTATCTAATTTTTTATTTACAGGTTTCTTCAAAATTATCAATTGATTGACAATTATTGAATAAAGAAGATCACGAATCAATTGGATCTATATAAATTATTATAATAAAATTAAGTTAATTAATTTAAATAGTATAATTAAAGGGCACTGTAAGGATATGAACTAGTAATATCAGGTGTAAATATGGTAAACAACTTATGTTTAGCATTAATTCAGTTAAATTTAATGCTAAAAATAATAGATTTAAATAAATAATTGTTATATTTGTTAAAAATGCAAAAATGAAATGTAATTACCCTTACAGTGCAATGCATTTTATAAATGATTTTATAATGAAATAGGATTTTGTAAAGACTTAATGTGTAAAAAATTAATTAATTGAAAGTATTTATATTTAAAAAATTAATTATATGTTTTAAAAAGTTTTGTTTATGTATTTACAATAGAAATATGTAATTATGTATATTTAAAATCATTGTAAATAACATTGATTTTTTAAAATTATATTTTATATTAATAAATAAATTATATTAAGTTTAAAATTGTTTGCATTTCTTAATAATAAGTTGTGTTATAATTTATAATTATTAGTTATAAATTATAACTTATAACTTATAATTTATAAAATTAAATGCTTTTAGAACTAAATAAATGTTTTATGAGTTTACGAGTTATATTTAAATGTTTGATTATAATTATAATTAGGTTTTAACAAATTTATTTTTATTCAAATAAAGAAAGTAATTAAAAATACAATTGTAGGTTACTAATTAAGATTAATTTTTAATTGTAAATATTAAAATTGTAAGTTATTTATGAGACTTGGTAGTTTTTTAGTTGGTATATATCAAATTTAAATATAAAGATATATATTTTTAAATTTATTTATTTAAGCGTAACTTTAAGTAAAATTTAATAATGAAATGTATTAATTTATAATTGTTTAACATAACTTTAAGTTTAATAAATACATAGCTAAAGTTTGCTGAAAAAAAGTTAAATTATAATTGTTTTTAGTGCTACTATTTTAGTCATAAATTGTATACTAGTGCTATCTTTTAACTTTAAATAAATTGTTAATAATAAAATATGTTTAACTAAATTATGTATAGTAAAAGTTTATAAATATATATTTCTATTAATGTAAAATTATTTCATAAATTTTAATTAAGCAGATTAGTAACATTATATTTTGCTAAATAACTATATTTAAATTATAAATCATTAAACAAAAATTATTTAATTTAATATATTTTATTTGTATGTAATTTTTAACAAAAAACAAATTAATGAAATAATTATATTTAACGTATTTTAATTTTAAAACATAAGCTTTTTACAACAATAATTAATTATAATTATCCAAAACAACTAATAATAATAATATTAAATGTGTTTAATATTTGATGTTTTCTAATACTTTATTTTAATTGTAGTTATAATAACAATTATTAATTTAAATATTTGTTTTAATTCAAAGCATGTGAAAATGTTTGGCTATGTTTTAATATTGTATAACATAATACTGTCTTAATTTATAATAATCTTAAGGCATCAGATATTAAACAATTAAATTAATTAAATAAATATTTACATAATTAAATGACTATTAATTGTCAAATAATTTATTTTCAATATTATATTTACTAAAAAGTTTTATTTTGATAAATAATTTATTCATAAAATACTGATTTTTAAGGACATTTCTAAATCTCATTTTATAAATTTGTTTAAATTAATTATTTTAAAATTATATTAATACTATTGAACTTATATATTGCAAAATTGCATTATTAGTAAATTTAAACATGTTTTATTTTGTTTTAGTAAATATTTCATAACAACTATAATATTAATTGTGTATTTTAAATATTTCTATAAGAGAGTGCATTTTGTAAATTGTATGTTAACTTGACTTTTAAAATCCGTCGATTCGGTTGAATCTGATTACAGAATCTAAAAAAGTTATTTATTTTAATCATTAAAACTAGTTATGCCGTACAGAAGATGAATGTAAAATGAGTTTAATTAATATTAATATTAAATTTACAACATATTTATAACATACAATTAAAATTTCTACTGTTATAAAGTAACAAATAAAAGATTTTAAATAATTTAATTAAACAAAATCTACAAACTAACAATTATCATAACATTTTATATCTACATTTAAATATAAAACAATATAAGGAATATAAATACAACTACTTATATATATTTGAAATGCATGGCAATCCTGCAGTCATTGCTAATCACTCTAAATAATATGTATTATTATTATATATATTATATAAATAATGAAAAAGTTTGCAAATAATAATAATTTTATACATCGGTTGGTTGGGCCAACTCGGCATTGGAACTCCTATTTACAATAGTAGTGTTATTTTTGATGGCTTGCGATATATTCATCGCTATATTGGCCTCTTGTGAGTCTTCCCAGGGAGTCGTCAATATTTTTATACGCTATTTGTATATAAATTTTTAAAATATTATAAATATATTTAAAATTAAATTTTGAAATACTTCTCTAAACGTTCCCTTAGTCTTCAATATCTGCCAAACAGCCATCACTGGTATGCAAAGGACTGATGAGGCGGCGATACACATACCCAACACGTTAGCCCATAGAGGATATACATATTGATCGTACTTAAGGGGCTCAAAGTTGACTAAACCATAGAATATAATGAACTATAAATAAATGTATAATTAATAATATATTTAAATTTACAACTAATTCAATACAAATACCATAATAAAGAAAGGTGCGACAAAACCCCAACAAAATTTCCACCAAGCACTTATCTCAAAGCCCAACATCGACTTGATGTCTTTGGAAAAACGTCTGACACCTATTGAATGTATTGATTTAATAATTATAAATTAAACAGATTATCAAACAGATTAGTGACCATAAATCCATGAAACAGATATGGCTTCAAAGAGTACGGCAAATAATATGGAGTATCCGGCGGCAAAACGGTCCAAAAGATTCACCACATAAGCTCCGCCCTTTTCAGACATTTATTTAGTTTTAATTATTTATATTTTAAAATTAAACTATATAAAATACAATAAACTTTTGATATAAGTATTAATCATTAATAATGAAGTATTATTCATTATAATAAAGAATTTTTTCATGGTAAACAAAAAATTCTCATTAGATTAATGAATAAAAACATATCTCATCTGTATTTGTTCACTATATCAAAAGTTCAGTACATAATAAATTTTCAATTGATTTTAATGTATAATTATAATATCATACTTGAGTACAACTAAGCAATCCAACCAGAAAATAAAGTGAGAAGAGTATGGCCACAAACCACTCACGATTTCTTTTTATTATCGGATATTCATCGCTTAGGGCTGTTATTATTGCTTCACTGCCACCAAACTATTTAATGGTAACAATTTTAAAATTATTTAAAACTTTATATTTAAGATTTTACATAATTATCACAAATATTAATGAAAATTGTTATATATTTTATAATATAGTATTGGTACAACTAGATTTATAACTATTAAAAGTACTAATTATAATTAAATAAGTACTTATAATTAGACAAGACAATAATCAGATAATATAAAATCAGATAAATTAAACAGACCACAACAAAATCTTAATGTCATATAAAATATAAAATAATAAATTATAAGCGATTGTTCGGTCTTTCAGAAAATAAATTTGCAAATTTGAAATATTTGTTAGGTGTGCGCTCACACATGAAATAGTATTTTATAATATAAAATTTATATGATGGGTCAGTTTAATAGTTAAATGATAAATTTGATACAAATGAAAGTTAAAGTCCTAGAGTCGAGACTATATGTGCATTAAATTTTTTAATATTTAAAAGTTGTTATATATTTGATTAATATGTAAGTCAATTGAAAGTTAAGATTTAAAATGAAAGTGTTTTAGATATATGAATAGACTACCAAATATAAAGACAATTGTATTTATATTATAAAACAATTCTTACAGAGCTATCGAGTCCTAGAGTAAGAAGCATTAGAAAGAATATAACGGACCAAACGGGTCCGCCAGGCATTGTTGAGATGGCTTCGGGATAGACAATGAACACAAGTCCGGGTCCTTCTGCGGCCACATCTTTCACATCGACTTTCATGCGATGAGCCATATATCCGAGCACTGAAAAGATGACAAAACCGGCCAAAAAGCTGGTAAAGCTATTGACAGCACTGGTGAGGAGTGCATCTCTGTGGACATTATTGTGAAATTGGTTATAACTGGCGAACGCTAACAATACACCAAAACCTGGTCCCAACGAAAAGAACACTTGTGTGGCCGCGTCTACCCATACATTAGCGTTCCATAAAGCGTTGAAATCAGGAGTTAAGTAATATTTGATGCCATCTAACGAACCAGGCAACATTATGCCCCTTATCAATAACATGAATAACACCACATAGGGAAACAACGCTGTGAACCAAACAACCTGTTCATTCATTCAAATTCAAATAAAATATTAATTCATATCAAATTTGTATTTTCTCTTATAATTAAAACAATTTTTATTTTATTTTCTAATTTTTAAAATAATTCTTTAAAAAAGTCTGTAAAAATTTTAATGACATCAAAAACCACTCGATCAATGCTCAGCCCTGATGGAGCACTTCCTTCCTATCTCTCTCTCTCTCTCTCTCTCTCTCTCTCTCTCATCTTTGGTCTGACTATCGGTCGATTTAATAGAGAGCTATTGTGGGATACAATCTAAGACTTGACAGTAATATCGATTGAAGCTTTTATATACAAAGACATATCATATCGGAAATCATTATAGATTTATTACTCAAACACTCGGCTAATCACAAATCAGTAGCGCAAAGGTGTTGTAACTGTGCTTATCGTCACTACATATTCTGTTTTGATCACAAACTCTTTGCACAATTACAGCAAATATTATGTCATTTAAACTATAAGTTTAATTATAATTGTAATAAACATTGTATACCTTTCCTGTGGACAGTTAGACCAATATATAAATAGAAAAGAAAGAAAGAAATTTAGTTTTATGAATAATTGTTTGCATTAAATGTTATTAAAAAAATATACGATAAATATAATATTTTGTAATAATTGTAAAAAAGATATAAATATCTTAACAATATAATTTATTCTATATATTTATATGATATAAGTACTACATGTAAACCCCATTTACAAATCTGTATGTTCCCAAGAGTTCAATCATAAAGTAACCCATAACTCACCAAGGTGATGAGCATCGGACCGTATTTTTTGTATTAAACTAAGTAATTCTCATTAATCATTGTTATATAAAGTATTTTTTATTGTCATTATTTTAATGTTAACCACTGGACTCAAACTTGAATAGTGCTTAAGACTTTCTAGCAATTCAAACAGTTATGTCCATTTTGTAATCATATTAACATCTTAACTAGTTTTAAACTAATCAAGCTAAATATTTAAAAACTATGTTATTTAATATTTTAAAATAAAGAATAATTGATAATTATATTATTCAAAATAATTTTTGGCTGAATAAGATAGACAAAAAACTAGATTAATAACTAGCCATAAAATAAAAACTATTAATAAATTAGGATTTTTTCAACAAATATAAAGTAAATCTATAAAAGTTAAACTGTTTGAGTCAAACCTGATGTTGAGATTCCTTTCCAAAGACTAAAGACAAACAAAAAACACAAACAGAAAGTTAGAGTTTTAAAAAAAAGCAACAACAAAAAAATAAATTCAATAATTGAATGAAAAATAGATTTATGAACGAAATAATGTAATAATTTGTACCTGAAATAGCAAATAATGTAAACTGCAAATAAACTTAAGGCTATCTCCCATCTGATTGAACCCAAATTATTAATACCAGGGCTTTGGTTAAACTGTAGAAATCCACGGCTAAAAAACAAATCAAATTACAAAACAAAACAATAGCTTTTAGTAAATTTCAAATAATAAATTGCAAAGTTTTTAAAATGCTTTAATGCTGTATATAGTA
>JAQIWK010000307.1:0-18244 GCA_034695265.1 Dissorhina ornata | reverse complement strand
GAGAGAGAGAGAGAGAGAGAGAAAATAATGCCAAAAATTGAAAGAAAAGTTACGTAAAGAAATAAAAAACACTTTCTGACATTGACTTTGTGTTGAACTGAATGTTGAAAGAAATGGGTAATGAGTTTAAGTTTACAAACTTGTATTTCTTTAACTAAACATGGTTTTCAAACCATAGACAACATCTATTATATTTTGTGAACAAGTCTTTTAAAAAATTTTGATTTTTTTGACTAAAAAACCAGATTTAAAATCAATAAAAATATACAGCAAATGTAAAAATACAGCACTCAATAGCTACGACCGGTAACTACACACTCAATAAATGTAAAATATGTGAACAAAATTTTTTTATACATTTTATCTCAACATATAATTTATAATAATTTTTTTTACTTTCATTTTTTGCAAGAATTTGTTTTCACTTAACATTGATTTCATTTTTATTTTGTTGTCCAAAGACTTAAATATTTGAAATAAATAAATGTATCAAATGATAAAATATGTGTATATCTTATCATTTCTATCTCTCTGGAGCACTTGAACCCCACTCCAGTCATATATGAATAACTTATTTAAAAGCTATTTAAATTATATATAATTAAGTATATTAACCCAAAAAATATTGTCTAATTATTTCAAAAAATATCATAGTTCAAATGGCCAGACCAATATCTTGTAACTTATCTATTAATTGATTTAATGTCTTACTTTTGATAAATAATAATAACTTACATTAATATTAAATATTCAAAAATAAAATCAAAAACATATTGAATATAAAGATGAGATTCAATGAGAAAAGTTGTGTACCAATTTTAAAAATGTGATAAAAAAACTAAAGCCAAAATACTATGGATTGGTTGTGTTTCTTATAAATATATATATATATAATAATTGAAGAGAAGCTTTGCGTGACATTGAAGATAAAATTACAGATGAAATTGAATGAATGTCCTCAGGTCTCAGGTCTTAGGTATTGCCTATTCAACTGCAAAGGCATTCCAGTGTTTCATTTTTCAATTGAGAGTTTGCTTACACTTCTTATTACTAATAATAATAATATTTTTATTATGACTATAATGTTTGAAAGAAAGAAAGAAAGAAAAGTGAAAGTAAAACAACATTAAGTGATCGCCAATTCTGTTGAACAATTCGCATACAATTTAATAATATAATAAATAGTAGTATACATTTGTAAGCACAACAAACACACACACATATTTTACAACAACATAAAAGCATACAAATCTATACATACAAAAAAGTTTTTTAGATTTTATTTATATTATTATTATTATCTATCTATACATTATATTTTAATCTAATGTATTTAGTATTATTAATATAATTAGTGGATCTGTATGTGAGCGGCCTTCCCCCCGGCCAATACATCATCGCTTATAAATAAATCGTGATTTTCAATATTACAATTGCCTAATGTCTGCCCTTATACTTTGTATTATTGTTATTATCATTATTGCCATTCAATATTAGTGCGAAATGGATTTGTTTCGATAGGCTTTTAATTATATTTTTTAAAATTTACACAAAATGTAAAGTTTTAACACTTTTTCCCGGTATTCTCAGTGATTACAATCACTTCACTGCCTTAACTGCCGTTCCCTTTAACTTATTATATATTTTTTTCAAACGCTTTGAATAACACTTTTTATGACATCTAATTAAGATTGAGAGATCGTTTTGTCATTAAAACAATTATATATTTTTATTTATAAATTATAATTCTATAAAAAAAACTATTTTCATTAAAAATAAAATATAAATAGATAATTAGTTTTAAAAAAAGCAAAAACTGTTTTTTAAATATATTTAAAACAAACGACTATTATAAACATTTATTATATGATCTATGATATCATATCTTAAATGACAATTTAAGTTGGACTGACTGTTAGGTTAGGTAAGTATTGTGGTTCAGAAAATAGGCGCCGGAATCACAGGATTTTCCCTATTTTTTCATATGAGAGATGACGAGAGATATTTTACGAGCATTTAATTGATTAATTCAATAATTTGCTTAACATTTTTACCAACAAATGATGAGAAAAAAGTAAAATAATATAATTTAATACAATATAAATGCATTACCAGAAAATATTATCGTTGCTAATTTTAAATATTAGTAATTTATTTTTTCATATATTAATATTTATATTATTAGTTTGTTTTATTCATTATAAAAACAAATTATATCATAATTACAAGAAAATATTTTAAATAAAACTTAAAATTTTTTAAATAGTTAAATTATATGTTAATTAAAACTAATTTTATGTTAAAATTTTAATATATATTCAAATTATATAATATATTATAAAAATATTTTTATTTATTCAAATATGTAAAGTAATATATAAAAGATACAAAAGTATCAGGTTTATTTTAATTACTTTTTCTTTTAAAAAATTAAAAAGATTTTAATCAACATTTTAATCTGATTATGAATGCAGTGTTTATAAACCATTAGTGATTTTAAAAAATAAAATAAAAAGCTATGCAAAATAGCATAATGTAATTAATAGCATTGAGATGATATCAATATTAGATTAATTGGTTGGAAAAGTGCTAAAAAATGCAAACCTTTTTTTTGAATATTAAAATAAAAACAAGAGAAAAAATGATAGGAAACCATAATAAATCATTTCTAAAGCATTAGATCATTGTTTTGTATGATAGATACTTTCATATAGTGTTCAAAAATAAGTGATGACCACAAATATAATTTGAAGGAAAGAGAGAGAGAGAGAGAGAGATAGAGAATATTAATTTTTTAACATTTTTTTTGTGTCTATTATTAGTATCATAAAAAATTTTTAAATTAAAAGTATTTTGTTTTTAAATAATTATTATTACAATAATAATAGTAAGTTGTAATGGGCTAATAGCATAATCTTTATCATATATAAATACATTACATTTATAAATGTGGCCATCAAATTAATAATTACATTATAATAAATATTTTATAATGTAATTATTAAATTTATTTTATATGAAAAACAAATATTATTTTTTAAATTTATTTTTATACGCTCTGGAGTGAACGGAATATTAATTGTAATTTTAAACAATGATTACAATTCACACTATGAGTTGTTTTATTTAACGCTTTTTATCGCTAAAATTAATTTTAATACAAATTTTTATTTTTTTTAAAACTTTTATATAAGTTATACTGTGTTGTATAACTTATACATATTTAAGATTTTTAAATTCAAAATTGTTGTATAAAGTTTTCATTGTAGATATAATAGCAAATTATTTTTATCAGTTTAGTAAAAAGGGTATAATTTTGCGGTTTTCCTTAATTGACATATAATTTAATGATTTTTTTTATTATGAAATCAGTTTGTTTTAAAATATATTGTCTGACTATTTGTCTGTCTTTCCCACTTAATTATGGTTTAAAAATTAATTATTATAAACGACTAACAAAATGATTATAAAAACAAAATATAATATAATGTAATATAATATTCTCAAATTGAGAATCTCAATTATGGTGTATAATATAACTTGTATTAGACATCTATTTACATAATAATTTTATTAATTACTTATTAAAAAAGAAATTTAATTAAATTATTTATTTAAATTTATAAAAATTTAAAGACTGGTTAAAAATTTGGTTTCCGTTAATGTAACAAATATATTGTTTCATTTGTTTTCAATAAAATTATAAATAAAGTTATCAAAAACTAATTATATATTAAATAATGCAAATTAATAATTTTGTAAATAGTTATTATACAATTTAAATATTAAATATTCAGTGTATAAAATAATTAAACAATAATTATTTCCAGAAATAATTATATAAAGAATTTATTTTATTTTATTTTTTATTCAAATAATCAGTGTCTTATAAAATAATTGTTTAAAAATTATTTATTACATTAGGAAATATAATTATACAATAATTTCGTTATATTCAATACAATAATATAAATACCTACCATCTTTTGTACATAATTGTGATTTTTAAAATAAATTTTATAATTTAAAATAAATTTATAACTTAATTATTTAATTTTATATAAACTAACTAAATTTAATTCATATATATTTTGTATTTAGTTATCATTGTGAAATATATCATAAATTAATTAATTATAAATTTAATTTACAGTTTTAAACAAAAAACAATAATAATTGTAAATTACCATATTTTATTAATGATGTTACAGAAAAAAATTATAAAGTTAATATAAAATTAATATCACTTATAGGTTAATATAAATTTTATTTATTCTAATCGTGATATATTAAAATATTTTAAATAACAGTATAATTTCTATTTACATTAAAATCAATCATTGAAATACACTTTAATTCATTGAAAAGCTATAATAAAAACTCATAAAATAATTGATGTAATCTTTTATTTGACGGGTGGTTTGAAATCTATATAAATAAATGTTATTTCAAATATTATTAATCACTCTTTCCGATACTTTTTTTTATTGTATATAAATTTTAATATATTCTGAATATAATATTCATCATTCAATTGCATCACTCATGCAATGGTTTAGTGAAGTATTGTATTCATACATTGCGATCGTAACAATCGTCGGTCGCCCCCACACCTCATCACTAATCAATCATTTCTTAAACAATTTCTTAACATTTTATTGCATTTTTTATTATCAATTTTATTATTTGTTAACCAATTTTAATGATTAGTGCTGTCTAAGCAAATATTTCAAAACCTTTTTTTGCTGTCTGACTGATCATAATCTGTCGCCACATCTATTCTGAAAGAGAGAGAGAGAGAGAGAGAGAAATTGATTCAATATACTGTTTTATTTCTATACTTTAAAACAAAAAACCCTATTTTTTTATTATATGTGTCACAAGAAAATATTTGTTATAAAAAGTTTTATTTTATTGGTTTCAGACATAGATTTTATAACACACTTTCATTTTTGGCGATGACTTAATTGTAATTATATTTTTTTATAATCAAATTATTACTTAAGCCGACAATGTATACCTTTTTCTTTTCTTTTTTTTTTTTGTTGGTCGTAAACCAACTTTCTATACTTTTAAATCACCAATTTTAAGTTATATACAAGAAATATAAAATATATAAAACTTTAGATGTAAAATGTGATGACATTTTAAGTGCTAATAAAAATGATATAATTTTACTTTAAAAAAAACTTATGAACATTTTTTATATAATTAACTTTGAAAAATACTCAAAACATAAAATAAAGACAAATAATAAATTAATTCAAAACTAACGACAAGTCTTTATACAAGTTTTATATTTATTTTGAAAAATTTTCATAACAAAATTATATTATTTATAAAAAAAAATTATATTAAACATATTTAAACATATTAAATTTACATGTGTTTAAAGTTATAAACTTTATTTTTAAATAAAAGTAAAACAAATTTAACGATCACTATTACACTCAAAATATATTTAAACAAACAAAAAATTAAATAACCGTTTATATTAAAATAAAAGCAATACCTTTTTTAAATAGGTAGTTTAAATTTGCAATTTGATAGTAAATTATATTATAAATGATTAATATAAAAATTTTAATTAAATTCAAAATTAAAAGTATTATATAAACAAAAATATAAATACAAGATATTAATCTACATAGTTTACAGATAGGGAAAAAGAAAATTATTTTTGAAAAACAATAAAATTCTAAAAAAATTTATTGAAAACAACAAAACTATTAAGGATTTTGATTGTAATTGTGAAGTAAATGGAGTGTAAGATCGTATGAAGACATTGAACTCAAATTAATGCATAAATATTGTGAGAATCAAGAGATGCCTTAAAGAGGAGGGGTATTTGGATGGCATCTCTGTATATGAATATAATATATGATGTACCGCTTTGGGCTCGCATTATTTTGAAGGGGAAACTGTTGTTTTTTGCCACTTTATTAAGCTATAAAAACTTTAAACAACTAGCCAACAAAAATTATTTTTTACTTAACATATGATATTACAGTTAATTTTATAGCCCATTACTTATCATTATTGTATAAATTATAATTGATTTTATATTATTTTTCAAATTTCTATTACATATAGTATCCCCAAAAAAAAACCACCAGACTCCCGATTACTATCATTGTAAATCATATAAATCAATACAATTGCTACCTGGTATTCATATATTTGCTACCTTGTATACCTTATATATTGAGTTGTTATATTTATTTGGCAATTAAATTTTTTATTTTTTACTTTTATTACATTTTGATGTTTCAATTGCTTTCATTATAAATTACAAACAAATCAATAGTACATAAAATGTTATATATAAAAGGTTATATTATATATAACTATTTTTATATAACAATTATATTTAAGTAATATTTTTCGTCATAATATTATTTATAATTTAATATTAATAAGTATTTATACAAAGTGTTAGTATATTTGCCAAACAATTGCTATTTTTATCACTATTACTAGTATATATTTTATAAATATATATTCCAGGTATTTTTTTCACCATGTAATAAATATATTATGATTGTACATGTATATTAAATTTATTTGCCCATTTATATTTCATAATTACATTGATCTATGAACTAACTTATAAGTTATAAATTATAATTGAAAAATTATAATTTTTATTAATTAAAAGTAATTAAAATTAACAAGTAAAATCATAATAACTTATTTAAAATATTTAATTATAAAAGTTGCTAGGTATAACGTTGTAATATAAAAGTTTTTGTCATCTAATATACTTGTATTTATAAAATTAAAAATTAATCAAAAATTAATTAATATAATATTTCTCTAGCCTTAATTTTCATTATAAATTATAATTTATACATTGATTATATAATTATTAATATCTAATTTTTAAATGAAAATATTTGATAAAATGGTTAACAAAAAAGTTTATATAAAATTTAATTTGCTTTATAAACTACATACAAACTTTTTTGAATCACTTAATATTATTAAGTGTTTTGAATGACTTAATAGTTTTGGTATGATTTGAGAAATTAATATCAAAATAAAATTAAAACAATTGTTTTTATAGTGATATATAAATAATAAGCTATCATTGCATTCAATTACATAATACTTTTTATGTTAAGTTAGCAAAAGTTTTTTTAAACCAATTGTATCTCAAAAACTGTAATATCAGACAATCGTTGCATCACTTGATCACTGCGTTAGTCATTGATAGGCAAAGCCATAGTTGACGTCCAAAAGGGGGGCTAAAGTGATAGCCAATGTTAGGCTTACAATGTATTGAGATTTACATTACATTTCATTGACTTTATTGATGATAATGTGTGTAAATGTAAGCCAATTGTGAGCCAATCAGCGAACGACACATAAGTTTACAGTTTGTTATAAATAGTGAGATATTGTCTGAAATGTTGTATTGTATTGAATGGTTAAGTCATTAACAGTTAGTTTAGTCCAAAACAATGTCACAAAAACAGATATTAATCGCTAAAGTATTGCCTATTTTGGCCAATACTTCACACAATCATCATAACAACAAATTGATTCAAATTAAGATCAAAAATATGGCCGACTTTATGGACATCAACGACAACTGTTCCGATTCAGGTGATAGTCAAACGAGTGGATCCGTTTCGGGTGATAAACCTAAACGTAAGAGAGAAAGACTGGACCACATGTCCATTGAAGATAAAATCAAACGCAGGTTTGTCTCATCACTTTGTTTGTGTCTAACATTTGGATCAATTGATTATTAATGTCTTGTAATGTGTGTTATAATAGGAAATTGCATAACAGAGCGGCCGCACAGTTGGCCAGAGATCGGAAGAAATGCAAAATGAATGAACTGAATGATACGGTCAACCGTATGAACAAACAGGTCAGTCATCTAATCATTAGTCTTACAGTTATTGTTTGGTAGAGAGGGAGTGGAGGGGAGGGTTAGGTAGTGTTGGGTAGGGTTAGGTGTGCCTCAATCTCTGACCACTATCTTTGATGATATACTTTAGTAAATGTATATTAAATATGATTGCATTCAACAGAAACGTCTTCTTGAGGTCAGTAATGAGGCATTGATTACGAGATGTAAAGCACTGGAGAGAGAGAACGCAGAACTGAAGATAAGGTTGTCGTCGATGTCTTCGGCGCAAAGTGTGGTCGGATGTGAAGGAAGCGATGGTATCGTTGAGTCCGCAGAACTCATTAATGTTTCTCAGCCGCAGAAACACGAGACCATTGCAACCCAAACGACGGCCAGACCTGCGCCACACTCGACGACGCCATTAATCTATTGGTTAGCGGTTCTGAATCTGATTCAGTGCTTGAATTCCTCCAAAAATGCTCTCAAGACCTGCTCAGCGCCGACGGAGACATCGGTCTCGCAGTTGAGCCAAACACAGCAGACGCCAGAGTTGGCACAGCCGTCGTCCCAGAGTCCAGACTCGCAATTGAATGCAACGTTGACTCTATTGAATACATGAGTACCGCCGATACCGAGCCATTCCCCACGAGTCCCATCTCTTGTCACAGCGATTGCGGTTACGAATCGGCGAACTCTCCATTGGTTTTGATGGACGACTCGTTTGAAGACATTACTATTGCCGACAATACTGTTGACGATCATTGGCAGCAAACTTTCGAAGAACTCTTTCCCGATCTGATCTAAAAATTGAATTAACCATTCATTTGTCATTTAAATGTTACCATTAATTTATATTTCATAATCCATATAACCATTATATAAGTTATATTATATTTAATAATAATTATTTTGTAGAATAAGTATATTATTGTAAAATATTTTGACTAATCATTTATTGAGAAATAAACGTTTATATAATTATTAATAAATATATTATTATAATTTATCAAATGAGATATATTTAAAATATAGTGTATTGCGAAAAAGATATTTAAATTGATTTAATTTAAATATATTGTAAAAATTTCATTACTAATTATTTCAATCCCATGCTATGTTATGTTTGAATATAAATTTACATTTGAAATAATCAAAAATAATAAATTATAAAAAGTTTTTATCTAATTTTCAAAAGTGTTTTACGAGTAGAAAAACATATGTTTAACAAATGGCTTTTAAAGTGTGAGAAATTTTCATTGAAAATTACAAATTCTGCAACACTTTTGGCCCCAAAAACATGACACGATAGGGCATTACTTACACCTGTTTCAGTCTGTAAGATATTTTCGGTATAATGACATTAAATGTCTACATCAGTATATAATTCCCCATTCATTTGGATTATGTAAAGATCCAAAGAAATGTTTGTTATTTCAACTTGTTTTGAGGTCAAAACTATGAAACTTTCGCTTTATAAATATAAAGTTATGATTTTCACATTATTTTTATACTAAAAAAACTTTCAAAGACAAACACACGGAATGGGAACTGGCATTTGTGAAGCACTTTCACTGAACTCATCAATTAATTTTGATGATCAGTTCTTTGGCCCCCAAAAACACTAGTAGTAGAGCAATGATATTAATATATAATATATAAAATAGTTTGAAAGGGAATTTCCCAACCCATACACATACTTACCCACAATTAATATACATTTCAAATAAATAAATTGAATTCCTTTTGAAACAATTTTGTTCAACAAAATCAAACTTTTCTTTTAACGAAACAAATTCTTGATTATAAGTATTGGTAGAAAAATATGTCTTCAAACTCGACCTTACAATCAAATGGTATAGTATTGTATATCAATGTTTAAAACAAATATATATATAATTTAATGCTCACGTATTTAATACCGTATTAAAGTTTTTTTTAATGCCTTTAATGTAATTTATATATTATTTTATTGTATAACGTTAGGAGCAGTCAGTCCAGTCGTCCTTAAAACACGATAAGCTTATGAAACAAATTGTTATTTAATGTTAAAAAAAAGTTTATTAAAAAGTGTTGTATAATTTATAAGTTGCGAAATAAAACATTTATTATTCTATAGACTGATATTAATGGCTATTTTTTTAATAAATTTTGAAAAAATAAAAGTTTTTTAATTAATTTAACATTTAATTAAAATTTATAAGTTTTAGACAAATTATATAACTATTTTTTATTTTAATTTAAAAAATTAGACTCCGGGCACTAAATAAAAATATTTTTTTACTCAAAACATTGTTTTTTAAAATGTTATAAAATTTAAATAATTATATATCGGAATATTTAATATATTTTAAGTTTCATTTTTATTTATTTAATTATTTATCATTAATTTCATCATCATCATGTTAATTAACAAAATTATAATTAATAAGATTCAATACAACGTTATATTATATATAAAAATGTTATTTTTTATATAATTAATTAATTAATTAATTAAACAATTTAATAGACAGATTGTACATCTTTTTTGTTGAAGTAATGTATTATAACTTAGAGATACTAGAAAATAGCTAAATAGTAGTATCAGTTATAATGAATATTTTAGTCATTAGTAATGACCAAGGTAATATTAATGTCCACAATATTTATAATTATACTATACTTTTTATCTATTTTCTAGTAGTCCTAAATTATAACAAAAATGTGTGATGGTCAATGTAATATTATGTGATGGAAAGTAACAAGTTACAAACTCTTATATTATATTATAAATTGTACATTAATTCATAATTGTGAAGGGTAACAGTTAGCCCAAGGCTTTCACAACACAAGTATTTTTTTTAATATTTTAATTTTAATATAATTATGAAATGAATTTAATTATATGAATAACAGTTGTTTTTCAGTAAAAATTGTTTTGTTTTCTTTGTGTTTAAACTTTTAAAGACTTTTTTTGTAATTAATTAAATTAATAATAAATGGTTTATTAATTATAATTATAATTTGAGTTTATTTTTTTTATAAATAACTCCTAAAACACAAAATTCAATTATTTCTCCACAAATAAAAAACTAAATTAAATATTTTAATAACAAATATAAATATAACAATAATTATACTATTTATTTGTAACATTAATTTTTAACTAAACAAATTGAGTTGCAAATACTTATTTTTTAAACAAATTATTATATCTTTAAATATATTATTTTGTAAATCCAATGAAAACAATGAGTGTTTAATATAAAAATAAGTTTATATGTTTTGGTAATGATTGATAACATTTTGAACAAATATTTCTTATTATATAATTAATTATATATTTATTTATTTTTGGTACAGAATTTATATTTTAAAATCATTTGAAGCAAACCCATTGACTTGAATATCATTTATATTTATATATTGTGTGCGATTTCACAACTAATTGTTATAATTTATATAATAATTATATTATTATTATTATTATTAATAGAATTATAAGATATTCTGTATTTATATATAACTTTTCATTTTTTTAAATCAATACAATATTGCATTGTTTTTTTTGTTCAGTAAAACAAATTGTATTTTAACTAAATGACATTCAAAAGTAAATGTCATTATTCCTACGACCACTACTAATCTTATTATATATTTTCATGTTTTATTATTGATTTTAAAAGCCAATTAAAATGCAAATGTAAATTTCATGTTTCATTATGTATTTATAACTTAAAAATTCAATTTTAAATAATATTTTCAATTACAACTGCTCTACAGTATTGGCCGTAAGAAAAATGACATTTATTTTTGAATATACAAAATATCGCAGAATTTCAAACACATTTTGATCTCAAAATTATTTCCCTATTTAAATCGTAAATACATATACAATATTAATGTCTAGATTTCCCAAACCTTTTTATAACTATACATTGATTAGTATTGAAATAAATATTAAATATAACAACAGATTTACTAAATATTATTTTATTTATATTTAAAAATCACATTTAATGAAGAGGTGGTTGCGTTCAGAGATGTGTGGCTCATCTCTGCAAACGAGGGATTTGTTGTATTTTCATTATATATTGTATACTAAATGTCCTAAACTTATATTATTCTTATATATATTTACATATATATAGATTTTATTCATATGAAGTATTATCTATTATTTTTATGGCACACAATGTATCAGAATATTTATAAGAAATTTTTAAAGTCAAACATAAAACAACTCATCATTAATTCATCCCACGTTTAAATTAATAGGTTTTTTTATATGAGATTTAAAACATTTTTAAATTTAATATTAAATGCTTGATTTATCCAAAAAAGTTGAGTAAACAATTCAAGTATTTTATATAGTATTTTAAAAATCTCTTTTAAAAAATTAAACAATATTTGTATAATACAGCCGGGTAATTTAATTCTATTATAGTTGTAGTGTATTGTAAAACGAGTTTATTTTTAAGTTTTACTTCAAAACTGAGCATAATTGGTTTATTAGTAAAAAATTATATGATTTTACGAGTAAATCCTAAATTAAGTAGTGGTCAAGTAATCTCAAAACGTATTATTGTAACATAAATTCAAAATATAATTATTTGCTTTAATTATTTCTTATTAAAAATTCCTAACGACTTTCTTATAGTTATTATTATTTATAACTAATTAATAATTATTTATTTTGTTTTAATTTACTGCTGAAGAATCCGTATGTATAGGACGACTCACTATTACTGGTCGGCGGAGCTGTACTTGATATGGCGTTGAGTGTCGACGGGACAGACATTTGGGATGTGAGCGGATAGGAAATGGTTCGCTTGGCTTTGGTTGAGCGCCGGTGTCGGACACCACCGAAGCCACCTCTGGGCAGAACCATTCGGGCGTTTCCTTGAGCCGGACGCGAACAGCCCAACGCTATCAACTCATTCAGATGTATAGCGTATCCTTCGCTTAATACCTATGCCATCATTTCAATTAACAATTTGTTTAATATTTAAACTTTAAATAATGTTTGAATAATTCAATTATCAAAATAAGACTTACATTAGCCATTGCATGGTACTTCTTGGACACTTTGCCCACAATGTAGATTTGATCCGATTTTAAACCTAATGATTGATAAACGGATATATCTTTGTTGGAGCCGTACGCCGCTTGAAATACTATTTCACACTAATTGTTATAATAAACAAAAATAATTTTAGTTATTTTAATTTAAATTATTTATTTATAAATTACATCGTTTTGAAGGTGCCTGAGATGTTCAGCTTTATGTCTCAATGGATCGGTAGATAAACGGTCGGCAAATGTGACCAAACCGTGAGGGAAGTTATGTTGAGAGAGCCATGATATGACTCTTTGCTGTTTAATAAAACCAATAAATATTTGTCAATGGATTATAAATTATAATTATATAAAATGTTAAGTACACAAACACAGACCTGTTGCATGTCTGGACGGGCTGTTATATAAATTATAAGATATCCCAATTCTTGCCAATATCTGACCACATCTACGGCTCCCGCTCTTACTTTGGGATCCCTTCCGGTGACAGACATACTGGCCGTAAAAGAGCCGTCAATACTAAAGACGACTGCTTCTGTTTTTGGCGGAACGACAGCCAAATAAAAATCAATGGACGTGTGGTCACCCCTGAAGATAACGAGATGTTATTTCAAATATTTTTCTCAAAATAATAAAATTATTAACCTGACAACTATTTTGACGGGATATAAACCATAGGTTAGAGATTTGTCTTCAGTTAAGGTATAGCTAACGCGTCCGGACTTATCGGTCAATTCAGTGCTTAGATAAGTCCATTCACCGGAGCGCATGTTCTTCATTATATGAATGTCCACTTTCTCGCCGGTCAGCGCCACCACATCGAGCGGGCCGTACATAAAACGAGCGGTTATTACTTGTGTTGAACCTTCTTTGACGATCACATCGTTGGCCCTATGATTGGCGTTAATGTTCTGCAAAGAGAGGAATCGAATACATTATAAACATATAAAACAATAGGAACTAATGCTTCAGAAAAAAGAGGATTAATGGGTATGACATACTCGGCTCACCTTTAGCTTCACTGATGTTCTCTTCTTTTGCCACTTTTCTCTGGGCTGACACGGAGTGAAGGAATGCATGTCTTTCTCAGAATCTATTACATTAGATGTTGAATACTCTGGCCGAGAGATCTGCACATGAAATAAAGCATACATGAGATGATTGTTTACTTAATTAACTTTAAATTATGACAAATTACTTGTCTTAAAATAAACGAAATCACATCATTTGATTCCCAATAACTGGCGTGAAACAGATGGGGTAAGGCGTGAGTTGGAAAGTTGTTTAGCCCCTCTGGACAGTAGAGCGCGTAATCAATTCTTTTAGAGCCCCACCACTTTTGTGTGACTGGATATTTAAATAGTGTATTAATTGTAATTTAATGTTATTTAAAAAAAACTTGTATTAATAGTGATTTACGAGAAGTAATGTTGGGTAAAGTAAGTGAATCGAGAGCGACGGAAACATTGCTTGTAATACTGACTTCACTGGTGCGTCGACCAGACATTGTAGGGTAAGTGTGAGGTATTTGCGAACCCGATTCGGTCGCAAACAGATGCGAAAATGTTTGCAAATATTCAACTGTAATATGAAAATATATAATAACCCAATAATTAATTTAAATAAATCAACAATAAATTCATAGATTTAGTGAAAACGTACGCAAGTGAATGGGTTGGCCGTCACCTAACGGGTATTTCTGATATCGGGGAACATTAACGGGTGGAATGTGCGAGAATCGGGCGCTCAATAGAGGCTCTAGTCGTAGAACTGATGGGTCGGTCGGATGGAAAAGATTGTAGATATGAGTACATGAAGGCTTCGGTAATGGACCTGTTTAGTCAAAATTGATATATAAATTGTATTAATATTTGTCACAAATAGTTGAAACAATTAATATCATACATGACTTGTCGTCAATGGATAACATTTTTCTAAAAGTGAGAACAAGTCCGAGAGGAGAACCAAACATAAAAAAGTCGTTCACTTCAAACTCAAACCGATGACTACAACTTTGATCACTAGAACAGGAACTCCTTCGTCGCGGTAGTGGTGCGGTCAGTAGCCGATGGCAGGCGCCCTCATCCGCACTACTGGTACCGGCATCGCCCGGATGTGACAGCGATTTGGTGTACGGTCGCTGCGTTCCGATTGCATTTGATTTCATGGGTAATGTCTTTGATTTGTGTTCATTGCCTTCTTCAGTATCTTCATTACCGCTTCCATCGCTTATAGATATTAATGGATTTTTATGACCCGTGAAACCAGGTTTGTCTTTAAATGTTTGTGAGTATAAAGAATCTGTTGTTTTATGACCTTCAGACAGATCAGGAATACTTGTTTCGCTTCCGAATTGACTGCAGAGATTACTCGACCGGCAAAAGGCATCGAAACCAATAATAGAGCCAATGCTATCGCCGATTAAACATATTTGGCCACTAAATCCTAGACCTTCTTCACTCTTCAAGAATTCACTGTACGTATGATTTGTGGCAGAAATAACTTTTGAGACATTTTCGTGATACTCGTGCGATGAGACGGCAAATAATGGTAGCGCTCCGATCGGTATGGCATCATATGTATGATAGACGCCATCGATGGCTGAAGGAGACGCTTGAAAGCTGTACGGACTTAGACTCGAAAGAACTACCAGAGAATCCGAACAAATATATGGACACGAAATGAGCCGAAAGGCTATACGTCCGTTAAGTCTCGGATAATGTTGGCGAACGACGCTCTCCAATGAACTCCGGAATGTAGTTATGTCTGATGTTTTACTGGCATTGAGTTCAGCACCCGAATCAAGTAAACTGCCGCCATGTAGTATCAGAATCAATGTATCGGTTGGACATGGACTTTGATGAGTAGGTGAACTGGGAAGTGATGTCGCATCCATACTATGACGGTTAATAAAAGCCGTTTTCTGTCGGGAATGCTCTGATTGTATGCGTTTGATGTAAGCCTCGGAGAAGATGTTATCAGCTTTTTTGAATATAACAACAAATTTAATACATATTCAACTAAATATGACTATCATTTCTATTTACATTCATCGCTGGCGTCGACACTTTGTTGACTTTTGATGCCCATATCAGATGGTATGTAATCAAGTGAACTCCATTTGGTTAATGGACTAATATTAGGCATTTCTATACGAATAATATGATAATTTAGTTGAATAACAGCAATAACTGTAATGACTTTTATGTGATCATACCTTCGGCGTCATAGAACTCATCATCAGAACTGGTATCAGAATCCCTAACAATGCTCTCCATTCTCCAGTTTGCTATTTGTAAGTCATATTCGTCTAAATTATTTTATTTCATTAGATTATAGTTATTCTAATAATTATTTATTAAATATTTGTTTATTAATACATTTTTCTTTAATTAAATAAAATTTTTTAATTTTCTTATTAAAACCTAAAAGCATATTTTATTATCAAACTAATAGTAATATATTATTTTTCTATAAATTCTGTAAATTAATGTAATAATATCTTAATTATGAAATTGAAGGGAAATCACAAAAATTCACTTAATTTGAGCAAATAAGCAAAATAAATACAGGAAAGTAATGCACTACAGAATAATGTAGATTATTACTAGTTATTAAGTTTAATGACTACTTGGAATGTAATGTAAGATATTTTGGTGGGTGATATTAACTACTAAACACTTTAGTTAACTTCCTATCGTAATGTATTAATCACTGATTGTGTCACATTTTTATGTGAACAAGAAATTGTGAAATAAAAGCAAACAAACAAATGACTTACCAGGAGATGGAAGGCCTACTTTTGAATTACTTCTCGACCATAATTTGCGTCTTCCGTCGCCCAACACTTCCTGCTGTTCTCTGGGTATTGACTGTTTGGAAGATATGGATGGATGGGATGACGAGCTTTTACTTTTTGGCACTTCCATTGTTAAAATGTCGCCATAGTTTTCATTATCTTTATCGATCACATTTAAGTCGATCTCTTGACCGGATGGGCTAGTATTTAAATTTTGCGGACTATCCGCCACATCAAACTCATCATTGGTTGAACTGTTGGCCATATTGGCTGCCATTCGGGACTTTAAATATTCTTGGGTTTCCTTTTCTATTTGTCTAATATCAGCCATAGTTAGACCGACCCATTCGTCCTGCCAGGTCCAGGCCTGTTTGTGTGCCCTAACCATTGTCTTCCGTAATGCTATTTTAATTCATATAGATTTGAAATTAATATGCTAACAATTTTTTAAATAAAAGTTTTATTTAATTTATTATAAAACTAGCAAAATTATAAATTACAATCACAAACCTGAATCGTGAACAAACTTTTCAATTTTACTTTGCATTCCCCAATATTTAAATTCAACCCGGCACAATTTATAGGCGCACATAATGCACTTGTCTTTAGGTTTCTTATGACTTTTCATTGCACTCCAGTACTCTTCAACCCAGTTTTCGGTGAGAGGTCCGCGCCTTGTCTTTTCCGATACATAATACTTGGGATCTTCTTCTTTCTTATAGTCAGACGAGTAAAGCTGATCTTTAACTATATCTATCACATCTGTTTTGTGAACACATATAATTATGAGTCTTATATAAATTGTTCTCAATTTAAGTCAAACGCTATTTATATTTACCGACGCCTCTTGATCTGAGTTCAGAGTTATTCAGTTCAAATACATTGTCTCGTTCGCCGCAATCATCAAAATATTTGGTCTCTATTTCAATGAAAAATTTCTCGACGAACGGACACGTGTAACGAGTTTTGGTGTACGGATAGGCATTCCAGGCCTCCTCTTCTACAGTGAGCGCCGACTTTGGCAATAATGCTTTGAGCCATCCTTTCATTATTTAACAACATTTATAATTTTATAGTTAACTTCATTACAATATATATTATATATTACAAAACTAATGTCTGTAAAGTTAATTTAAAAGTGTTATCTAAACACCTGGTAAATGGTATCCTACGTGATAGATCTTATGTGTATATTGTCCCGAACCTCCCGGTCCATTATCATATGGTTCGTTAACTAGTATTTCAACACCACTACCTACGCCCTGTGTTTCTTCTTTGGATTTTTTCTTTTATATAATTTTAAATGTAAAATATTAATAATTATAAAATTTAATTTAAATTTTTAAAAACCATTTGAAAATTATATACATTTATTTAATTATAAAATAAATATGTTTATAAATATTGTTATATATAAAACTTACGGCAATCATATAGAGTTGTGCCACTTTGTACTCTTCGACGGACAATGGTAGCGGAATCCGGTACTCTTTGATCAACATTTTCAATGACTCTTTTTTAGATCG
>JAQIWK010000306.1:0-18245 GCA_034695265.1 Dissorhina ornata | reverse complement strand
TCCTATTCTCTCTCCCATTCACTCTCTCTCTCTCTCTCTCTCTCTCTTTCTTTCTTTCTCTCTTTCTTTCCCTACATTTCAATAATGCAAATACTCTTCACTTTCAATATGATTACGTCAGACTTCATATTCAAACTTCACAACAAAATCTCTCTCGCTCGCTCTCTCTCTCTCTCTCTCTCTCTCTCTCTTTCTCTCTCTGTATTTTGAATTCAATTACAATAACATAATAACATAGAAATATAAGAATTATAATTTTGTTTGAATAAAAAAATATTAAAAACAAGTTATTGAATTAAAACTCATACATTGAATCCTTCCCAAATGAATCGCAATTAAAATTTTAAAAATATTTTGTACTTTAATTTAACATTAAAACAGTATTAAGTTTGATTGTCTTAAAAAATGTATTTGCACTTGCTAATACCTTACAAATTTATTTTGTTTGGGTATTTTATCTTAAATTCAATACATTTTTACAAATTGTATTTATATATATATTATAAAAATTATATTATAATTTATATAAATTATATAAAATTATTGATAATTCAATTTAAACACAAAGTACTTTTTTTTATAACACTTTGTGTTTACAATTTTTATAACTAAAATTGTTTATAATAATTATGTGGGAATTTTTTAGACAAAATAATAGCAACAATTTTTTTGTTTTATTTAAAAAAAAGTTAAAATATTAAAAAATAATACTTTTATAACTAATAATAGCATCAATTAATTTTGAATATATAAAACTACTAAAATTTATTATATTTTTGTTGTTATACTGGATTAACCGTCTAATTATATAATTTTTATTTAAAAAAAACTTTCCATTCATTTAAACAAAAACATTAAATTGACATTAACCTACGTTAGTAAATATATATACGTTAGTTAATTGAATTGAATTAAATGTGTATTACATTTACAAGTTTTTTTTTACGTAAAAAGCATTATATATTAGATGACAATACATATGAGGAGTAAAAGTGATTTATTAGTTTTTGTAATTTTCTTGTTGTTTTGTACGGGAAATCAACTTTTTATTTGTTTTGTTACGGAATTACAACAATATATTGAAAAAAACCAAACAGACAATTAAACACCAATCTGATATGTAATAGTTTTTTAAAATATCCTTGATAACTTATCTACTACTGTAGTGATTGACTGCCAAAAATAAATTTATATCCAGTCATAGGATTTGTATAAAAATTTGTTTTTCCAATAGTTTGTAGTTATATTTATAGACTTACTATTGATTTCGCAATATAATTGTCAATTAGATTTTTGACAATCAAAAACAAAAGTTTAAGGCTTAAACTTTAAGCTTATTTATATTTTTAAAAATGTTTTTACATAAAATTAAAATTAATTTAATTAATTATCAAACGATCATACGTATACACAAAAACAAGTCAAAGTATTAAATTACTATTTTTTCAATTGAATTATATTTTATTACGTAAATGTATTGTATAAATAATTGTAATTAATATTTAATTTATGTGTGAAAAATAATATATTACATAAATATGTGGTTTTATTTTTTAATAAATGTGCGACAAATCAGTACAAAACAAAATTAACACTTGTATTGATATTGATATTTAATATTATATTTTTTCAATTCAATATTAGTCTATATTTAGATATTTAATAATACAATAACAGAAAAATTATTTTGAAAGACAATATTTGTTACTAACAATCAATAATTGCTTATCAATTGACACCCGGAATGTCTGATGTTTTTAGTTACCGTACAAATCGCCGGTTAACTCCGGGAGGTATCCATTCATATACCATATTGTGTCTGTCTCTCAGTTTCAGGATATTTCATATACTAATCATTTTTAGCATTTAAATAATATTTATGTTTTTTATTATCAATAATATATATTAATAATATAATATTACATAATGTATTTTACATTTAAATCATTATTGTTTTATTTTGTTCACTATATAAATCCAACCCATTATTAAATTACGAAATTTATATTAAATTACATTAACTTGAAGTCTATTCATTATTTTGTTGGTGTATTTTTTAAATATATAAATAAATAGTATATCCTATTAATAATTTATATTAATAATTGAAATGCAAGCTCACAATCTATTAACTATTACATGTTTTGGCAAAATAAGTATATTATAATTGAATTTACTTGTATTTGAAAATATAATTATGAAATATAAAGTCGGGTGCATTTCTTTAATATAATATTTAAAAATAAAAAGATTTATAAAACAAATATATTTCGTAAATAGATTTAGTATATTTCGCAATGTTTTTACTTTCATTATTTAACATAATATTTTGGTTGTGTTTCAGTCCAACCAAAACATTTAGTATTTATTAAACAAAATTTATTATTTATGAGCAGAAAAAACAGTAATAATATTAATAGTAGTAATAATAATAAAGAGATTTAGAGATCATATAAAAATATGTGAGAGAGATGTAGTTGACCTCAAACTTCTTGGTAAAAAAGTATATATATAAACTGATGGTATGGGTGATGGCTTGAACAGACTTTCTAATTTGATTTGTAGGTCAATGTCATCACCAAAAACTGCTAAATAAAACAACTAAATAACTAATTATTCCACTCATTATAGTAGAGATGAAAATATTTTTGTTTGCCAAATGAATACTCTCTCTCTCTCTCTCTCTCTCTCTCTCTCTCTTCAATCTTTGATCAAATGTTTGTGACATTAATGTCGAGTCGACTCTATTTTTTCTCTCTCAATCTCTGTAAACTTCAAAATATATAACAAATATATTTTTGTTTTTGTTTTTCCAACACCAACAACAAAATAGCACCCGACATATACAGCACTAATGATCACCCTGTATATATTTATTCTATATATATTTATATTTACTTGTATATCTTAAATATATTTTTTATATATAAATATTTTGAATGTCACTTTTGTGAGTGTGGCATCTATTTTAAGAAATCGATACACAAAATATTATTGCAATTATATATATTTTAAATATAATATTTATAAATAAATGCTATTAACTTTCTCCCCTCATTTCAAACACATCTTTCAATCAAAATATAAGATAACATTTAGTTTGAAATTTATAACTATATATAGAAATATATGGAAGAAATTCCAGGATTTTTATCACTAAAAAAATAAATGAAAAGGGAATACCTTTCGGGGCATTCATCCACTTTAAAGGGGAAATCCTTTACTGATTACTCACATAATTACTATTATATTACATCTCATACTTTAATAACTAAATTATCTGATGAAACGATAATTTATTTATTTTTATATTTTATTTTCCTTTTTTCACCAAAAATACAATATTTTTTTAGACTACTTTTAATTAGTTTATTGCTTTTTGATATATACAATATATAATTTATTATTTATGTTAGTATTAATGGATTTAAAGTTAATCATTAATGAATTAGATATTTGTATATATATATATATATATATAAAGTGTGAATAAACTTTTCTTTTGTCAATTATATAATATAATTTCAATCTAAACCTCAAATAACCCTTTTATCTGATTATAAAAAATGAAATAAAAAGTTTATAATTAGTTTCATTTTCATTTGTTTAATAGTATTTTGTATATAAAAATATTTATTGATAATAAAATCAAATAACTTGTTGCGAAATTTGTAAATTAAATTTAGACGTCAAAGCAATTGGTATTTGAAAATAAAATTAAGTTAATATCACTTTCAAAAGCAGGAATAAAATGTATTTTTCAAAAAATGCAGACTTTTTTAAGTATATCTTTGATATTTATTGTCACAACAAATTCAGGTTTGGACTGGTTGTGTGCGGTAATTAAGTTATTATATGTATATATAAACATTTTATAAATATATAATGTGGCCGGGCAATTTTTATTTCAATGTCAAATTATATTATTATTATTATTAAATTTATATAAATGTAAATAAATATTATTATTTTGTAATTACTTTGTCTCTATGTGCCATGGTGTTGGCCAATAGATAATTGTGTTAATATTGAATTAAAATTATAAATTATATTTATTTTATAAATTAATAAATAATTATAAATTGTGTTAATGGTATGACATTGAATTTATGAACAAATAATTCAATATTAATAGTTAAGATTGAGATTAATTTTAAAGTTATAATAATTTTGTAAAAAATATAATTTACGGACAAAAAGGACGGACATTAAGAAGCCATTAACTAGTAATAAATTTTACTGATGCCATCTCTCATTATTTTAAAATTTATACATTGTTTAGGAAATTTATTTAATTAAAACAAAATTTAATTTATATATTAAATAAATAAATTAATTTTTTATATAAAGAATATTTTTTGCATATATAATAAATAAGTAAATAAATAAAAAATAAAAAAATAAATAAACATTAAAATTTATATAAGAGTTAATGAGTAAGTACATTAATGTAAGTAAGAGAGAAAGAAAGAAAGAAAGAAAGAAAGAGAGAGAGAGAGAGAGAGAGAATAATGACCACAAATCAATAAATAGATTTTATTAATTATACGCTAAATACATGCCTTGGTAATACCAAGTTGGTATTACATATAAAGGAAATATATTACACGTGTATATAAAATAAATTCAATAAATTGCAGTCAAAACATCTGGATAGTTTATTTACCCAAATATCAGGCTTAACTGTGAATGTCTTAAAGGCCAACACGAGAGTGACTTATTATTATTTGTTTGCCAAACCATGTATATACTGGTTCACAAAGAAAAAGATTAGTAAAGCATTTATTATTAAATTTTTTAGCCATTATTTATCACTCTCTTTATGAGGAAAACATTTTTTTGCTGACAAAATAATGAGAGCAAAAAGAAAAGTATATAGAAATACAATACAGAAAAATAAATACACAAAACGTGGTAAAAAGATAAACATCTGAAGGCTTCAAATCAAAGAACTCTTTTAGAGGTTAAGACACTTTGGGTTTCTGGTGATGTCGGTGTTAAAGACCAGAAAAAAAGATTATTAACTTATAAGACAATGAACACAAAAAACAATATATTGTCGTTCAATACCATCACCACGTTCTTCATCATTGTTACCAATGATGAACACATGGAGATAATGAACACTTATATATAATAATAGTATTAGTAGTATATAGTTATTATATTTTAGTTGAAATGCATGTATATATAGTATATATTATATACAACATAAATGTGAGAATTACACCAAAACTAATGAATATTTTGTGGACATTATATCGATTTTAACGTTAATGTCTTGTGTCACGTATTTAGTAGTGTTTTATATATATATTTAAAATAAAAACTAATGTCTGATATATAAACTACTAAATACTAAACGTATGTTAATTATATATTAATTTTACGTGATTTTCATGGGATATGCATATATACATGTATATTATTATTATAATTCAAATGTCGCTTGCACTTTTTTCATATTCACTTTATATAGTTTATTTTAAATAGATTATATTGGCTTCGGTTTTTACCAAACAATTTATTTAACTATTTTATATTTAATAAACACATTTGTAATAATAATTATTTTATGGTTTGGATTCTTTATAAATAAATATTTATTTAAAAAAAACAAAATAGATATAAATTAATTAACCAGAAGTTTATTTTATTACCAAAAAAATAATTAGTATATTTAATTAGCTCTAATATAATGTAATATAAAAATGGATATTAATTAACCGAAAACTAAATATATGAATGTATTAAACATATGAAAGCACTAGGAATTCATGGCCTATTATTTGTCCAAAATTCTCATTAATTTTGCCCCAAATTTATTGAAAAACTCTTTGAACTACTGTTTCATATGATAGTTGATTAAGTGATACCCATATATGAAACAAATGGTTGACCACAATATAGTGATATGAAAACTAATTTTTGTTAGTTTGTTAGTTATTTTGTATAAAAAGTTGGTGAATAAATGAATATATTATTTACTATGATATTCTTGTGTCTTGTGGTAAATCACCTGAAGTGATGAAAAAACTAAATTTAAATAAATGTCTACCAAATCGTAAACGAAAAACCCAGTCAATTGATAATAATAAACGAAAATCAAATCATTTAATACTATTTTCAGATATTAAAACTCATAATTGGATAATATATTTAATGAAATTAAGTGCATTTTTTCCACAAATATCCTTACCATCGACCGATAGGTATACCTTCGGAAGTGTTCACAATATAAACAGCTTTGAAACTCAGGACGAAAGCCAAGCGCACGATATAATGGGTATTAAATCTTTATGGTTTGATTACCGATCGGCAATACCTATAGTAATGCTCGGCTTATATGCGGGACGGTTTGCGCTGACACTAGTGTTTCAAGTGTTTGAATGGCGTTATTTGAGGGCCCAGTCGTGTCCAACACTGACCACTTGTGTGGACTGTATTGCTGCCACTCTTTGTGTTATATTTTATTTTGCAAAGAAGTGCCAAATAGAGGAAGTGATTATCATCTCATCGTCATTCTTGAGGCCAATGCCATTGAGTGCCAAAACTGATATCAAAATCTATACAATACTTACTTTCCTATTGTTTTCATTCATAATTGTCATTGAATTCATAGCCAATTCAATGCTATTAACACAATGGGATCGCCACTCATACCGGACCCGATTCACCATTTATGCCGATAGTTTGCTTAATAGACAGGAATATAGTTCACTAATAACTTATATATATTATTTGGATTTAATATTTCAACATTTCTTTGCCTTTATTTTACTCATTGGAAAGGTTTGCTATCAAACTAAATAATTATATTACAAATAAAAGTTAAATATAAATCAATAAACCATAAAAACAAAAGTAGACTTTAAGTTACGATAATAACAATAACACTTTGTTTTTTATAACTTTTACTATTATTTCTATAATTAGTTAATTAAATATATAAAGTGTTTGCATTATAGTTTATGTGATTATATAAAATTGATATCTTGTTATCTGTTGTTATTATTACTATAAATATTGTTGTTTTCATAACTTTGTCTTAACTTAACTCTTGGGATTAGATATTAGTTAATCGTATTAAACAAAATAAAAAACACATTAATATATAATACAAATAGAATTAATTTTCTAAAAGTTAAACAACTTTTATCAAGTTAATTTATTATTTGTAGGAATTTTTAAAATTAAATTAATTATTTTATATAATTATACGTATACAAGTGTAAAAGTATAATTTATTTGATTTAATTATTATATTTTAAACTAAAATATAAGTTTTAAATTTAATTTATTTCTAAAATTAATACTTTTAAAAGGTTAAACAAAGTAATGGTAGTAGTTTGTAAAATTAAATTTTAAAAATAATAAAACTTAAACATTATTTAAATATAAAATCACAGAAAAAATTGTCTCACTTTTCTATATATTATATTTAAATGTCAAGAGTTTAACAGCAATTCATAAATAGATTAATTGTCGCATAAAAAGAGCATAATTTTTAGTTTAATTTTCTTCACTATTTAGATATATGTGTGTTATTTCAAGAGAAATTGTGTAATAAAAAAACACTTTCAAAATGACTAAATATATTGCAAATGTTTTATTATAATTATATTTGTTTCTCAAGAATCACTTTTCCGTTGCTATAAAACAAATCAATTATTATTTTATTTAAATAACTGTTTATTTAAGTATTAAGTTATTTAAAGAATATTCTTGTTCGTAGCCAACTGAGAGTCTAGATATTTAATTGTTATTTTATGTTTAGTATTGTTTTTTTTATTAGATAAAATTATATTTATATCATAAATTACAAGAATAGTTATTTAATTTTTAAAATTTTAAATGCATATAATTTTTTCCAAATAAATTAAAAATATTTTAATAAAATATATTAATGTTTTATATTTTGAAAACAGATTTTTTACATATCGATCACTTGTATGGTTATCCAAAAGTGTGAACAATTAAAGTATGAAATTGAAATGAATGCCAGAATTAATAATAAGATCATTAATAATGATAATAATAATAATAATAATGGAAATATAGATAATATAAATAATATGAATAATAGTAATGAATTGAAAACTAATGAAACTATTGAATTGGAAAGACTGAACGCATTACGGGAACAAATTATTGATATATTAGGCTTACATTGCGATACATTTCACGTATTAGTCGTCTTCTGGATGTCTGGATGGGTATTGTCTTCATTAGCAATACTAAACACTATTTACTGTCTATTTATGAATCAAAATCTCAATTTTTGGGATCTCTTATCATATTATTGTCATTTTTGTTCAAAAATATTCACTTTTCTCATCACTTTTGTGGCATTCAGTTCCGTTAAAATTAATTCAAATCTATTTCAATACCAAATCCGTTAACATTATCAGTGATAGTCTATCACTATATATAAGAATTACCAACCAATTCATCCTATAATTTCTAACCAATTATAAGTGTATTCAATATTTTTAATTAATTTCAATACAACATTATTTTTCATAAGATAATCATCTATAAAATTATAAGTTAACTTACAATTCATTTTTTTTTAAAAACCTATTAATACTATAATATGATAGATGATTGTAATTATAAATTGTTCCCGGTTAATTTGGATGCACTTGATAGTTAAAATTTTTTAAAAACAATTAGCAATTTTACAAACAACTATTTTTAAATAGATTAAAAATAACTGTTAAGTTAACTATTCAAGTTATTTTTATTAATAATCAATTTGACATTACCATGTTAAAATTTAGTCAAAGTAACACTAAACAAATACTAACAATCCTATTCTTATAAAAAATAGTTTGGATAACAAATCACTTAAAACTAAATTAATTAATTTAATTAATGATTTCCATTGATAATGGATTACCAAGAACCTAATGACTGGTATACTTTCCATTTAATTAATATTCACAATGTATTCATCACTCGTAGCTCTAAATTCACTTTAAACTTATAAAATGTAATTAAAAAATTTATTTTATACATAATGTAACATTTAAAATATCAAAAAACACAAAATTAATTATTTAATAAAGAAATTGAACAGTAATTATATTTTTACGCTTATTATACAAATGAAAAATCAACGTAAACGACAAAATCAAAGAAAAAAATGTTAACAAAAAATTAATTATAAAATACAAAGACATAAATCTATACAAAAATAATAATAAGTTTTTAAGTATTAATATGTTTGAGAATGTGATGGTAATCACTGGCGGCCAACATTGTCTCAAATTGTTTGATTTGTTCGGCCCTTTCATCCAAATATTCATTACAAAAATCAATCAATTTTTGTGCGTTTTGTGTGATCTCATGGACGGCACCGTTATATTCAACGGAATTCTCATAAATGATTTCAACGTCTTTCATGAATTGTTGTCGCGTCCAATACTGGCCTTCACTTATATGAAGTCTTATTGTCGACAAATCCATAGGTGTTTTAATCACATTATAATAGTCCGGTACTTCTTTCTCTTTAACCCTTTCATTAAAAAAGTCGATACATTCCGAGAGGTCTTCGCGTTTCCGTGCGGTTACTATTAGTTTATCAAAGATTTCTTTCAATTTAACCATTGGGTCGACGCGACACCGACGGGACGTACGGTTCTGGAAGTACTCCACTGTTTTCATACGTAACTCTTCCTCTTCTTCTTCCTTAAGACGTCTTTGTTCTTCATTTTCTATTTCGTTCGCTTCGATCACCACTTGTCGGGAAAATTTCAATTTATTTCCCTCCACTCTGACCAACGGCTGGCGGGCCTCGACCGTCGACTCAACAATATCCCATTCGTCGTCGTCGTCTAAATCTATCTCTTTGTAATCGCAGCTCTCGCCCCGATTCTGGCCATTAGTCGTGTCAATTGGTGGCACATTTTGGACACCATTTGGATGTGGTTTCAATTTAGTGAAAACGGTGTTTGTCTGTGTGGTTGTTGATGGTGTGGCCAGTTTTGGACAAGTCTTGGATTTAGACTTTGATTTATTATTTTTTCCATTTTCGCTGACATTACCGACAAAATCCAAATTTTTAATAAACTCTGGAGTTTGTGTCTTTCGTATGCGAACGTAGGCTTCAATCACTTCACGTCTTCGGACTATTTCACGCCTTAACTCTCGTTTGCCATTAGTTTCGTAAATCCTATTGATTACCAATATTTTGCCTTTTAATGACTCTTTGCGCGACTCATCCTTCTTATGGTTGACACTCTTGCCATCCCTTAAGGCCTTCATTAGCTCTCTTCGGCCCTCTTCTTCGCGTTGGTTCTCAATCTGTTCGATAGTCTTATTGCCGACAATCATGGCCTCCAAGTCTCGGCCCATGTCTTCGATATCGGAATCGCATTCCTCATCATCTTCTTCCTCGTCATCCTCTTCCTCATCAGTACTGTACGACTCTTTGGATGAGTAATAACTGGTTTGCAAATTAAAAACCTTTTGGCACTCGAGCTTATAGTGCTGTTCAGTAGTGGCACTTCTAGTCATTCCCGTCTTAAAGCCTACCAAACAAATCATAATAAATAGTTAAACATTTAAGCAAACAATCAAACAAAACACTACCAAATTCTTACCGCTTTCTCTTAATTTGTTTGACAATTTTCTAATCAAATCACTACATTCGGTAACATTCTTCAACTTTTTAACCTATCATTTAATTTTAATTTAATTATTTTTCATATCAATTACAATACAAATTAACTATTTTACCCTTTCTTTAGCCAATCCATAGTTAAGTAGCCATTCGTGTGCCCTCTTTATAGTCATACGTTTAAGCGAGAGATCAGATATAGGAATGCATCTCTTAATAGTCGGCATTTGATCCTTCAAAACATTATTTAATAAATTAGTTTTACAATTAAAATAATGTTATTTACATTAATAACAAACCTTAAAATCTTTATATGACTGATTAGTAAATACTAGAGATCCATCTTCGTTATAGTCGGAGACAGTCAACCACTTCTTGGAATTAACGGTTCCAATGTATGAAACAGTGGTATTCCAGGGCGCGATCGCCAACTCATCCAATTGGTTATCACAGTTATTATCACTATTTAGATATAAACGGTCGCCGTAACCCTTTTGCTTCAGTTTATGGGCAGCTATTGTGGTCGTGTAATACGCGCAACAGTTTTCGGGAGTCAACAGATTGTTCACTTGATTATCAAATGGTATTTGACTTTTGAGTTCATAACCTAAACATTCGAAACAATTAGTTATTCAAATGAATTCAAACTTACTTTAAAAACAAACTTACGATCGGTTTTGAGATTCTTAATCGTATAGTCATTAATAATCCTTTTAACAAAATGTTTGGTAACATTAGGAAACGCTTTATAAATCTCTGCATCAAAATCGCTTATTTTTACAGATTTTCTGCCGTTAAAGTACCGATAGATAAACATCTAAACAACAAAACAATAATAAAACATTCAAATAAATTACAATTATGTAAATGAAAGTGCAATATAACAAACTTTGACAAATTGTCGGCCAAAATCATAGTAATGCTTAGACTTGGGTCGCGGCACTTCCATCAATGGCAACTGTTGGCCCACAGCATACATGCCATTCACTTCTCGGATGTAATAACTATTAAATTTTATAAATTAAATAAAAACTAATTTCTTGTCATACAAATCATTATCAAATATAAATACTTGTCATCAGTTCTGATGATTAAGAAGTCGGTGTCGGGACACGAGTGTTGAAAAATAGGCGATCGAAACATATTGGTCTCAAAAGATAGTTGACTTTTTCCCAAATCTATTTCGCCTATAAATGGCGAGTTTGTCACAACCCTTAGCTCTGAGTATTTATCTTCTAATGGCACACAACACTTGTCCTGAGTTTTCTGTCAAATAAGAAAAAAACAATTTTGAATACAATTCATAAAACAAATCATCAATTTTTCAAATAATACCTTAAAATAGTTGATAATTTTAGAGCCCATTCCTACTCTCATGAGGAATGTCGGGTCGTCTTCGGAGTACTCCATGAGTACTACTTCTCCATTACGTGCCGTTAGCTCTGAGATTGTATTTATAGTAAATTGAGTCAAATCTCGAGATACTATTTGATTTTGGTCTTCGGGTTGATTGGCATTTGTTTCAATTTGTTGTTCACTACAAATGATAACTTCGTGTTCACACCTCGACCTCAAAGTCTTGGATCGTTTCAGTAGCGGTCGGTCCAAGTCTTGAAGACAAGTCGGGAATAACATTGAGGCAAGTTTTGTGGCCGGAATTGAGTGTCTAATGATTAGATCGTGTGTCGGATTGTTGTCCACTTTGACAACAGACGCGTAAAACTCGTCGTTAGAAATGTTAAACATATCTGTGGACTCATTACAGGGATCAGCCATTTGCGAGTCATTGGTGTCTTCATTATCAACACATTCACTCAAAGAGATGATAACATTGTCGTCGTCACCACTGAATGGTATGATTTTGGGCTCAAGTTTGCGATCCATGGCTTCAGTGTCCCAAATGACCTCATTTTCCCATAGATTGTAAACTAATTCTCTATTTTCTTCGGCTAACGTCGATACCCATCGCTTCTTTGTCTTCTTCGGCGGTACAATCACTTCCAATGGTTTAGTCTTTTCATTCTTAATATCAGTTGACTTTCGTTTGCGAAGATTTTTCGACAAACCATTTATAGTAGTCTTTGAATTGTCTTTAGATTTATTAACAATTTTAGCCAAATTATTGCTCTTTTCCTTTGTATTGCATTCATTGATCACACTTTGGCCACAATTTTCAGCCACATATGAAAAACATTGCACAACTGGACACTCAACCTGTTTGACAAAGTCTGGAGCCAAACGGCTACCAATTGGTAGCCAACCAGTGATCATCTCAGCCTTCTTAGCCTTTTTCATGACCTGTTGGGCCACGACATCGGAGTCCCAAATCACATCCCTTTCCCAATGGATCTGCGAAACCAAATTGAAAGAGTCTTCCGAGTCGAGTGATATCGGCGTCGATTTGGTGGCCAACAAGTCATCGTTGGTTTTATCTCTTAGTTTAAGTCCGTAATCGTAATCAACACAGTCTTCGGGTAAACCCATGATGTCGTACCAGTACTTCGCGGGTCCGTTACGCCAGTCATCGACGGTATCGGCAAATGTTTCGTCAATAACCGTCTCATCCGAATCGTAACCATCGGCGGTAGAGTCGACAGACTGTTGATTATTCAGCAAATGGTCGCGTTTACGGACACCCGGTTGACTGCGTACAGACAATTGGTGACCACTTTGGTGACCAAAAGCAGTTCCCGGTATGAAATTGGTCTGAAATTGACTGATATTTGGGTCATATCGGCGTCGCTTTGGTGGTCGACCACCGCTGGCACTGCTGGCCGTTGTCTCATCTGATTGATCCGTATCCGACATCTATGGTAACTATCATTTATCAATTGACTATAGATGTGATCATACAATCTGATCCAAACACATACCACTACTAACTCATGAGTGTAATGGTGTAGACATTGCGTCACTCAATATTCAGACACTTTGTATTTGTTTACAAATATTTTGATGTTTTGATACAATTTTGTAAACAAACTATCGATGACTCAAATCAATGATTCAAAGTCTTTGAATCAAACACTAAATCAATGGACAATTCAAATGTTTAATCACTTTTTGTAACACTTTTTTTAGTAATCAAATGAAAACTAATTGTTATTTTGTTTTTGTTTTTCTATTCAAAACACGCTTTCATTAGCTTAAATGACAATACAGTTCATATATGACGTGACGGCTGAGTAAGGGTTAGTAAACACTAAACAGTTTGTGACTAAAAGTTGAATTTAATTTGTAATCAACTTTAATATGTTTGAAGACTTAAAGTCATTGTATAATATATAAAGTAATTAAATACTAGATTTAATTATAAATAAAATAAATAAATTATAGTTTATTTTTATAATTAAATTTTAAATTAATAAATTGGGGTCAAAACAAAGGGGACAATCAGTGGGGGGACTGTCATAGAGTATGTGTTTAATATAATTTATAATAACTGTTAAAAGTTTTGGCGCTTTTTATATACTTTTTATATTCATTGGTTTGTAAAGTAATTAAAAATTAAATAAAATTTATAATGACTTTTAAATTGCAATCAATTTATTAGGAAATAAAATCACATTTTAATTACATTTTAATCACATGTTATATAAAGAAAAACTTTTTTTTTGTTGAATAAAATTGTTTTAAAAAATATTAACAAAACTAATGATCACATCATAAGACTGGTCACTGAATCCAGTGAAGCATTAAAAATATAGCAAATTATATATAAAATGAATTAAAAGTTTTAGTTTTTATATAAAATTAAAAATATATATATAATTATTAAATATTTAGTAATTAATTAAAACAATTAGTATTTGACTTAAAATTTATATCGTTTGTTGATTTGCGACCAGAAATCGTGGGACACATCCCGACTATCTTGAGATACGAGTAGTTCATTTCGTTTCCGATCGGTTAACTCAAACATAACCCGACCAGTGGCCGTCACTTTATACTTCAAGTTCATAACTCGGGCCAACTCTTTGCTCTCGCGTTGGGCGGCGCCCGTCCTCTCATTCATATCGTCCGCTTTGGCCCTCAACTCATTCGCCCGTCGGCTCACTTTATTCACCTCTCGCTCGGCGGCCGTCTTATCCCGTTTCCTGTCTTTTAACTGATCCCTCATTGCCTGACAATCGGTCTTAAGGTCGGCGTTGCGTATCTTAGCGTCGGATAACAACTCATCAATGTTATCACCAATCAGTTCCGTATCTTTGATAACGTCGGCCACTAATTGTCTCCTTCTGGCCATCAATTGGTTATTCAAGTCTTGATTTTCATTCATTACATCAATTATTTCATCAAATTTTGAGTCTATATTTTGAGTCATATCCTCCATATTAGACTCAAAGTTATCACTAATCGCTTCCCATTTGGATTGCAATACAGATATCATTGATGTCTTGGACTCGTAGGTCGATGTGGATGTGGATGAGGCGGACAATTGACTGGAGTCATGCTTACCATTGATGGCAGTGTTGGGCCGTCGGGCGCGTAGTTTAGGCATCAATTCAAATGATTTACAATTATCTATAATATATGAGTATATCTTGTGGTCAAAGATGTGAACAAATGGTAATTGAAATGTCAATTGAATTGAATGTATAATAAAACTGTTGACAAACTGTTGTGTGAAATGTGAGCACAAAAAGTGAATTGAAGTTTGAATTGAATGTTTGAAATGATTGTTGAATGCAATGCATTGAATGGCATCTATTGTCACGTTTTTGCATACAATACTCCAGAATCTGTATATTCCGGATACAAATTGTATGATACAATGCAATCATTCAAGTGAATGCATAATTCAAGATTATTTTTATAGCTCACCAAATAATATTATCAATTTTTAAATTAGTTATAAAAGTTTCAAATATTTAGTAAATTACTACCGGTTTGATAGACAAACAAATATAATTTTTATTTAAATATATTAATACAAGGTTTTTATGTTTATAAAGTTTTTAGGCGATTTGGCTATTTTGCAAAACACCAATCGACCAGTATTTACCCGCAATGATGAGGGTATTTTGTTAAATACCGACGATTTTCTCAAAAATTTTATTTATAATTTATAAATTTTAATTTATATATTTTAAAAATAATATTACATTACATAGAATTTTTTTATATTAAAATTTTTACATTTATTATAATATTAAATATGAATATTTTCTATAAAATTTTTTAATGAATTGATAAAGAATAGTTTAAAATTATAACAAATACTGAATGAAAATCATTAAAACAATAAAATTATAATATAAATAATTAGTTGGCTTAATGTTTGTGTGAATGAGAGATATCTATAGATATTATATGACATTTAATATATCAAATCAATTATCTTTGTCTGGATCTGACAAACAGTGCGATGAATGCCATTAATCTCAATACAAAAGCCAAAAATAATAACATCAATAAGTTTCGGATCAAATGGTTTTCATTGAAATTTAAGGACTGAATAACGTCGTGACCGGTGGACATACATCTCATTTGTGGCATCAATCGCCCGGTAATGTTGCCGATGTTTAAGACATTGATATTACAATCAGTAAAGTTAAGATCACGCCACTGGTTAATGATCAACGCCTCAAAACTATAGTAAAACCACGACAAGTATTTGATCCATACAAACACTGTCTGCACTGAACTAGTTATTCAAATTAAATATTAATGATAGTAATGATTGGATTTAAAAATATGTTATTAAATATAATTACTTTGAGTTTACAAAGAAACCCCCAAACAATATGAATGGTATGAGTATCGGTGGACCTATCGATAGAGCCATAGTTGTCGATGATGTCACACATGACATCAGATATCCTGAAAAATTTAATTTTAATTTTAATAATAAAATTGAAATATAAATGAGTGATAATTTACCGAAAGAGACCGAACATTGGACGATAAGACAAGCGATGAGAATAGTTGTTAAAAAAGCACTAATTTGTGGATTAAAGCCAACCATATAGTAGTAAATTGAGACAAATAATGTGGGAATTAATAGAAATACCGGTAACTAATCAAATAAATTAGTTATTATCACAAATTTGTTAAATAACTACAGATATAACTCATACTTCTGCCACACATTTGCATATGAAATACACGTTTACTCTATACATATGGTTGTGGTGCTCCCGAAGAAATAACGGCTGTTCCGCACAAAATGTCTATATTTTTAGACAAATAGTAAATTTAGTTAGAATCTGATTGTGAAACAAAATTAACTTATAAATGAGTTAATAAATGAGTTAATACATTAATGACTGCCATTGCTCCTTGAAATGACATACTTGTGATTAGCAAAAAGAGAGCGCCGTTTATATTCATAACCGACTGTTGGTTTATTTTCTGACCAAAATAGACAACACCTAGAATTAGGGCTATTGCCTAAACAATTGATAAATTAATAATAATAATCTTAATAATTGTATAATAAAATGTTGTCTTTATATGTTATATACCACTGCCTGAATAATTTGTATTTGACTGATCTCTGGCTCCCGTATAACCTGAAGTAATGATCGCCACATAACTGCTCGCATTTGTTGGCAACAAGTGGTGCGATATTTCGGGCAATTTAACAACATATCAGTTATTGATTTGGGTTTGTATTTACCAAACGAGTCTTCATCGCCGGCTTGAGATATGCCGTCGATAGCCGTATGTTGGGTCTCATAATTGTCACAAATACTCTGTTATTAAATTAAAATTTTATATAATTAATTTAAAATTAAATATATTTGAATTAGTGTTTTACTTTCACTTTGTTTTTGCATTCAATCTCTTGTCCGGGAATAACGGCTACAGATATCAGCAGAAAATTGTTACAAATTAAAATGCAATTTGAAATTAATTTGAAATAATTAATTACCCAATTGTTCAATGAAAAAGTCTGACAGGTTAAAATTGGCTGGACATTGCTGTCCATAATTTAAAATAATTAATTCAGTTATTTATTAAAGTTATAGAAATATAATTGTTTTAAAGAAGTATTACATATCCTAACGATGAGAAGTAACCAACGGCTTCGTCTGTTAATGAAATATTTTGTTAATTATATTATTTTTAATATTTAAATAACTTTTAAAGCTATTGTATTACCAATAGTTCCCATATAAGCAACCCTTCCGTCGGCTAACAGTAATAATTGTTCAAAAAGTCTGAATGTTTGAGACGATGGCTGATGTATTATACAGATAACAGTACAACCCTTTTCGGTCAATGCTTTCAACACTTGAATTATATTTGTGGCCATAAATGAGTCCAAACCACTGGTCGGTTCATCGCTAATGCAAACAATTATTTAAAATATTTATTTAAGAAATTGATAAACAATTCATACCAAACCATTAGCGATGGATTTGTTAATAACTGTTTGAATAAACATTTAAAGTGATAAAAATAGATGTTTTAACATACAAGAAAATGTATGTAATATAGTTTATTCAACATACAAACCTCAGACGCAAACGCCAATCGTTTAGATTCACCGCCAGATATGCCTTTAAATGAAGTACTGCTACCGATGCGAGTGTCCGCACATTTGGTTAAACTTAACTAAATTTATATTTAAAAACTATAATTAGTTTAATAACTAAATGATAACAACATTCAA
>JAQIWK010000305.1:0-18273 GCA_034695265.1 Dissorhina ornata | reverse complement strand
CTCTCTCTCTCTCTCTCTCCCTCTCTCTCTCTCTCTCTCTCTCTCTCTCTCTCTCTCTGGCACTTAAAATTTTCTTTGAATCTTAAAAAACTAGTGAACACAATATGTGTATTTGTAATACAATATACACATTACTATATGTGTTTATATTGCCCGAAAAAACTAAAATAAAATAAATATAAGTATAAAATGTGTGAACAACCAAATAGTTTGTTGGATTCAGTCAAGCGATTCATACAAATATAATGATTATATTTTTGTTTGCGACATAAATATATTTATTGCAATTTAATATAAAACACAATTTCCAATATATTCCTAAACTTTTTATTTCTAATATTGTAATACTTTTCAATATATATTTTTTATTGTTGGTATAATTCAGTTGGTATACCGATCGGTACTGTATGTATGGGTGCAGTGGACACAACACTGGTGTTCACAGTGTATGACATAAACTGTATGCAGAAGTTTGGTGGCGATGGGCGTCGGGATGTGATGTAACTCCTCTTATGCAACCGCCCATACAATTGGCGACGCATAAGCGTTGGGTGTACACCAACTTTTGTCCAATTATTTGTCTCTCTCTCTCTCTCTCTCACTCACTCACTCACTCACTCACTCACTCACTCACTAACTCACTCTCTTACCAACAAAACATTTCATCGTTTTATTAAAAACACAAATTAAATACCAAAATAAATATTTTTTTAGTTTTATAATTTAATTCTGTTATTTAAAATTTAATATTTTAAAAACTTTTTTATTTTTATTTTAGTAATATATTTGTTATTAAATTTTATTGTTATTAATGTTGTAATTGTTTTTTTTAAATATATATTTATTTTGTTTGAAAAACTTTTTGCTTTTGTTTTATTTCTTTCTCTTAAATCTCACATATATATGGAGTTTAGTGAAGAATTTCTATTATAAATTAAAATATATATAAATTTATTAGATTTTAAAATTTATTTTAATTGTTTTGAATAACAGTTAAAACTCGGAGTTCAAGGAAAATAAATTGAAAATATCGTAAACTTTTATTATAATTGCATTAATAACTAGTTTTCTTAACATTTGATGTTATTTTTCTCGCAAAACATTTGTCTCTAAACTTATTACTATTATTATTATAGCTTTTAAACACAACCCAAAGCTTAAACAGTAGATTAAGTAATAACTCTTTGAATAGACTATAAAAATAAATTATCTCTTATTACATATTTTTCTTGAAAGTCATATACATATCTCGCAAATGTTAGAAAAAATTAATATTATTTATTCAATAAATAAATTACAATTAATATACAAATTTTGGCCAAAGAATTAGCTAAACAATCAATTAAATAAACCAATGAGTGGTGACACCTCTTAAGCACAGACTTATTTCTTTTGTGTATCAATTGAGTCTTTGTTTCTTTTCGGGTGGTCTCTGGTCGCCGCTCGTATCGGCCGCACGGCGTACACCACTGGCTGGCGGGGGCGCCGTTTGCGAGGGAACAGTTGGTTCAGGTTTAGGCTCTACTTTTTGCTCAACAGTTGTCTCTGCGGGCGTCTTATCATTAGTCTGAGACGCTGTCGGCGCCGGTAGTTGTGGTTGCGGTGGTTGTTGTGGCGGCGGTTGAGGCATGAGTTTTGGCGGAAACTTTTTAGTCAATTCACTCAACAATATATCAACTCTTTTACGTTGAAATTTAGTGCTATTATTCATCTCTTCTTTGGTAATCTTCGCCTCTTTGGCAGCCTTTTCGGCCTTTTCTTTGGCCGAATCTTTGTCGCCATCTTTGCTAAACTCAAACCAATAGCCTTTCGACGGGTGATATCGGGTGTAAGCAAAGGATTCATCAAAAGCTGATATTAAGTGATGACACGTCGACAATATACGAGAATTGATTAGCGACTGCATGTCTGGCGCCTGATAGACAACACCGGCGATGATATAGTAGTCGGCGATAGGTGTGGCCGCCGACGGCGAGTGGCGCTCTTGTTTGCGGATCACATATAGGATGGGCTCCTGACAGTGCAATAGGATGTACTCAATGCCTTGAAATTTACTAAATCAACAAAACCATAGATCAATTGGTGATAATTAGTGATACATTATAATAGGTATTATTTAATTGGTTAGACATTGATCCAGATGGTCATACTTAAGCTGTTCAAATGGCAAGCGTTGCATCTTAAGTATCTCATTATTGCAGGTCCGGTCGTAGAAGGGATTTGATCTCTCGCTGAAGTAATCCAAGACATTGTGTTGAGACAAACCCGGCAGCCATTGACTGTCACACCAAGAGATGTGCAATGGATTAGTGTCTGCAATACAGATGAGAGACAATATCCGATCATTCATTACATTCACATTACAATCATTAACACTGTGTTTACATACCTTTTAAGTCATTCATTGTTTTGATTATTAAACTAACGATTAATTTGTTTATAAATTCAATACAATTATTGTCAACAAAACAAACACTAATTTTTGACTCAAATTGTGTGCAAAAAAAACTCAATGAATAACAGCATTGAGAGCGCTATCTATAGACCAATATATGCCTTATATTTGGAAAAGTTTTAAATTCAAAGTTTTATTTGAAATAAAATTTGTTACAAAATATAATTAAAAATGCTATTAATTTACTAATCAATTCAATTCAATTGTAATTAATACAAGTCAAAAACTATTATTAAAATAATAAGCAATTGATTTGATTGTAATTTAAAACTATGATTTGAATGATATTTAATATAAAAAGTAATTTAAACATAATTTCATTAATCAAACTATGAATTCAATTAAAAATAAATAAATAGCAAATAGTTTTGACAAAACAATTACAATTAGTAATGAAATGGTAAATAAATGTCAGGAAAATAGTTTAAACTTAAATTTTATAGACATTTAAAGTTTAAAGGGATTTAAAAAACTTTAATCAAAAAAGCAAAATATTTCTATACGTAATGCATGAAAATGCTTATACATTAAGAGTCGTTCACAAACACTGTTACGATTCATATAAACATTTGGTTCCCTTTAAACTCAATGTTAAGACAATTGACGTTCAAAACAGTGTAAACCTAATCGTATGAATTGATGGACAATTGAAGCACATGTTGGACACGTTGTCTGCGAATGTGATTGAGATGTTGACTGAAAATGTGTAGAGACATGACATCTGAGTGTTGAACGACAGACACAAACAGACAAACAGCACAACAAAATAGCAGCACATCTCGAGTGAAAAGACATCAAATCACACATCACTTGCAACGCTTGCATCACTGAATAAGGCAAATGTGTGGCCAATCAAAGAGGTGGTCATTGGATGAATTGGTTGATTGAAATGTCTGGTAGTGTTTGTCAATCATCTAATATGATGGGTTCATCGGGTCGTCCACTGAAGAGCGCGGTGTCTAATGTGATGAGCCGTGAGTACAACGACGTGTTGTGTCGCAAGTTGAGCGCAGATCTGGTGAGGAGTCGGTTTGAGTCGGCACTTGATCTCTACCATAAAGATCTTTACTCCCATTATGGATGCGTTAACGCCATCGAGTTCTCAGACAATGGCCAATATCTTGTCTCAGGTATGACTTATACCACACCTATTGATCTCATTTTGTTATGATTGCTCTTACTTTTGACCTCATATTTACATGTCTTATGTCTAACCATTAGGTGGTGACGACCGACGAGTGCTCTTATGGGACGTCCAGAAAGCCATATCAGGTATGAAATGGATGTAATGGTTGTGCAAAATGTGATAATCAATTAAATAGCGCATTGAATGCAATGCTCTTTCAATGATTTGCAATGCTTTCATATTTTGATATCAATTAAGTGCTTAAGTAATCAATTGATTGAATAGATGTGATGTTGTTGTTGAATGTCTGTCACAAATAATTAAGTTTATCGCAAAGTGTCTGATGTCTGTCTATTGTCTGCCCTTCAGGTGCGGGTCAGCCGCAGACCATGAAAGGCGAGCACAACTCAAATATCTTCTGTTTGGGATTTGACTCTCAATGTCATCGGCTGTTCAGCGCTGGCAATGACGAGTTGGTGATGATTCACGACGCGGTCACTGGCGAGACGGTGGATGTTATCCTTCACAACGATGCCATTTATGGCCTATCGGTTAATCCGTTTGACGACAACGTGTTTGCCAGTGCTTGCGATGACGGAAGAGTATGCTTATGGGATTTGCGCAAAGAAACAGTACGCGAGACCACTGTATTGGCCAGATATTCGTCGGCTTTTCATGCCGTTATGTATAACCCATTTGAGAGTCGATTGTTGGCGACGGCCAACACGAAAGAAGGGATAGCCGTATGGGACGTACGAAAACCTCTATGTGTTTTACAGCAATACAACTCATCTCTACTTTCATCGCAATCAGCAATGTCTGTCCGCTTTAACCGAACGGGAACTTTAATTCTGGCGCTTAGGCGACGACTACCGCCAGTGTTGTATAATTTGCGGCATTCGTACCCAATTGTCGAGTTTGACGATTCGGGTTATTATAACTCGTGTACAATGAAGAGCTGTTCCTTTGGTGGTGATTCAGACCAATACATACTGTCGGGTTCGGACGACTTTAAGCTATATATGTGGAAAATTCCCGAACAGGCCTATCAAAGTGGAGAATCAAATTCTCCCGACTCTGTTTGGGTAGAGAAGGCAGACCTAGTCTTGAGCGGACATAGGTATGTAACTACTGATAGATAACTCATTAATCATTGATTAATTGATTGTATTATTGAATGAACAGATCAATTGTAAATCAGGTTCGGTTTAATCCCACAAATTCAGTGATCGCGTCGTCCGGCGTCGAGAAAGTCATAAAACTTTGGAGTAGTTTTCCGTTACCGGAAGGCTCTGGCGGACTGCACACAAAGCCTACTTACAAAGAGCACCGGCAGGTGTTCAGCCACGAAGACTACATTAATCTGGTGTTAGAAAGTGGACAGTTTGTCACACATGACTACAGTCACCAATCAGTGCAAGAAGACCCACGAATGATGGCTTTCTTTGACTCGTTAGTACAGCGGGATATCGAGGGCTGGACTTCTGACTCGAGTAACAGTATCGACGGTGAGACTAACTTTTACGAGCTCTGCTGGAACACAGTTCACTCGGACGACTCGCACAGCTCTAACTCCAGCGAACATAACTCAGATAACGAAGACTCTATCGACGATCTAAACAGTCATTATTTTAAATATTTGGATATCATATCAAAACGCATTGAATCTAATGAGCAAAAATCAAACGAAACACTAAACGATGATTTGCTGACAGCGGACACTAATTTGGCGACTACTTCTAGAGCCGGGACGGCGTGCGCCACCCAATCGGCTGAGTCTCGCAGGGATTTATTGACAAGACGTACAGATTCACTAAGAGATGAGTTAACGGGCAATAGTGTGGACAAAAAGAGTTTGAACCGAATATCAGAGTTGATAACTGAGAAGAAGAGGGAACAGTTGAAGAAATTGATTAGAGTTGCCGTTCGGATGACCAGAAAGAAGTTGAAACGCATTCAGAAACGAAAGGACAGTCGAAGCAAATACGATGTGACGAAGAATGTCAGTGAAGTTGACGCCGATAAGCAACGGCTCGAAGATCTGAAAAAGAAGTTAGACTTTTTGGCCCAACGCGTCAACTTTCAGACGGCTGATGGCCAAGAGGGCGGTACAGCCGCCTCCAAGACTGGTAGACAAGGGTTTAACAGTCAACGCAATTACCGACGGCTTCGCTTTCTGACCAATCAAAGCGATTTGGTGTTTAACGAAGTGCTTCCGGTGGTGGAGTCATCCTCGTCGTCGTCGTCCGACTCGGATGACTCTAACTTCGTGTCGGGAGAAGAGCTTTATAACGCCATTTCCAACGAAATGAGTCGAATGCGGACTATTATGAGCGCCGATACCGACTCTAGTGATACCAGCAGTAGTGATAGTGAGGTGAGTCTCCTGCAGATGAACGGCACCAACACTATGGCGTCGATGGCCGCCAAACATCGACACAGTTCTAGCAGTGATGACGAAGTGGCCGAAGCGGAGAAAAAGAGTGACAGTAAACAAACAAACAGTGATAATACCAAACAAAACAGTAATAATAATACCAATAATAGTAAGACTCGAATAAACTTTTTATCAACATTTGTGGACAATGATAGTGATAGCGATGACGAGTACCCCAAAAGTGGATTATTGGAACCACTAATACACTGTCCGTATAAACATGACTTATGTCACGCCACCACATCTTCTGGCACTAACAACAGCAATGATGTCAAGAAATCGTCTATATTTAAGCCGATCGACACCCGCAAGCGCTCGTACCGTAAGCGCCAAAAGAGTGGTACTAATCGTAGAGAAAATGCTAGCAAAGAGGGTGATCCCAATGCCAGTGATCCCACTAATAATGATTCCCAAAATGCAAACAATAGTAATAAAAGTGATAACAATAATGAAACCAATAGTAATACAAATAATCATGAAATGAGTGACAAATGAATTATGAGTTCAGAAGAAAACTCCAAAATTTTTGCACAATTTTTTTTGAACACTAAATACAACTATGAATTCTGATTATAAATAACTCGATTGACTTGTAATTATATAACGAAATATTAATTATTATTATGTATTATTATTATTATGATAATTATATTGATAGAGAAAAACACCAAATTTGTTAATAAGTTATAAAATAATATATGAAATATTAATATTAAACGTATTTATAATTTTAAAAAATAACTATTACTATAAATAATTTTAACGTCAAATGTGTTATGAATTTCTCATTTTAAAAATGAGAAATAAATTTATTTTTAAAATTTTTTCTCTTAAAATCCCAAATCGTTTTTACCGTTACATTGAAAATACAACATAAACGACAGAATCGATTGGTAATGTATTTGTAATGAAATATAACTTTTTTATGACAATTAATACGAGAATTACAAACAGTTTGACAAATGATAAACTCATTTGTATTCACATTTATTACAGAATAATAAATAACAATATAATCGATGTTTTTTGTTTGAACACAAAAAAAACATTATATAAACATATTTTACAATCTGTTTTAAATCGTTAATTAGTTTTTCGCGCTTTCGATGCTTTCATTTTTTATATATGTTTTGTTTGATTTGTTAATAATATTAATCGATAATAATATAATCACTAGAAATGAATGAATATGTTTTTACAAACAATTTAAATAAAAATCAATAAATAGGGGTTTTGTATGTTTTGTAAAATTAATACAAAGGTTTTTGTCTCAAATATTTTTTAGTCATTTGATATACTATTGAGAGTAAAATACATGTCTTCTAATGGAAGCTCTAATTGTTTTATTTTTCAAATATCTACTAAACATTTCACTTGTTTTTCTAAATTAATTTTGATTTTAAACCATTAATTTAGATCTTTTTTTATATATAGCTTTTTACATTACGTCTCGAAACAGATATATTGTAATACCGATGTCTGAAAACAATGTAAATCATTAAAAAAGCAAAAAACGACGACAGGTAAGGGACAGGTAGCCCACCGGTGGGTACCATTCAGTAGATGCCCACTATTTACAGCTCTAAAGCCAGTCAAATACGCCTTTCCTTTTTTTTGTTTGTGTATTATTTCAGACACTCATTCGCAATGATTTTTTGTTGTGTTAATTCAATTGACAAATACATTCACAAAAATATATTTTTAAGCATTACTTATGAAATAATGTTTTAAAGAGTTTCGACTTTTTCTCCTTCTCGGCCGAACCCTTCACCTCATTCGGCGTGTGCTTTAAGCTCGTGTCCGACGTGTCGGGCGTCTGTTCGGGTCCCGAGTTTTCTTGACTGTTGTCCGTCTCAACGCGTTTCTTATGATCTTCTGCTCCGTTATAGGTCTGTAAGCAAAACAACGCGTCAATCGATTAGTAAAACATTGCAAACAAAAATCGTTTTTCTTTTTGTTTTACTATTTATCATTTTCTTAACGATTCACTGTTACTATCGATTGAATGCTAAGATTTATTACGAACACAGAGAAAGAAAGAAAGAAAGAGAGAAGAGAAAGGAGAGAGAGAGAGAGAGAGAGAGAGTAAGAGTAAGAAAAAAAATAAAGGGAAGATATGTTTGTCTAGAGATAGCAATCAATAAACACGAGAGAATGAATGGGAAAACAAATAAATGACTAAACGATAGCGTCATATAATGATTAAAGCAATGAAAATAACATACCTCTGCTTCGGGCCCTAACAGTGAACACGAAGAGAAGAATGGTTTAAGACTGGGTTTAGGTATTGAAGATATGCTGATGTCGTCAAAGTCCTGTCCGCTATCACTCAAGTCGTCGATGTCTTCCTCTTCGAAGAATTCGTCGATTTCTCTCGAGTTCTGCAACTCTTCGGAAGCCATAAGTTGTTGTTCGAGTGCCGCCTGATATTGTTCTTCGGTGTCAAACGCTTCAGAGTCGGGTAAACGAAACTTCTTCAGCAAAGCTATAAACTTTTGTTTCAAATTGCGATCATTGCGTTGCTGTGCGTTGGGGTCGGAGCCGACGGCGTCCCGATTGGCAAATAATTTGCGATTCGTGCGACTGTTAACCTGTCGGCGCCATTCATTCACTCGGTCTCGAGTGGCGTTTACGCCCCGATTGTGCGGTCCGGCCGATGGCTCTTCGGCCGTCTCGCTATCGCTGTTTTCTTCGCCCGACGAGAAGTCTTCTTCGTCGCTATCGGCCTCTGCCGACCGGTCGAGTGAGTGGTCTAACGGCACTTTGTTCGGCCGACCATTACTCGTACTCACGTGGTCTATGGGTTGGCTACGCAATGAATTGATCGATATCTTGGCTATTGTCTCGTTTTTGCCCAATTCTTTGGTATTAGCTATCAGTTCCAACTCCTTCTCCATATTAGCAGACCTTTGCAACACTTCAGCCATATTTATGAGACCAAAAGCTAGTGTTTTGAAGCCTAAAATCGCCCGATTTTTATAGCGTTTACGTCTTTGAATGATAATCTGTAGTTGATTTCCGTTACGCTTCAGAAAGTGTGGATATTGTAGAGAAAAAGACAGATCCAATTGGACAGCACCCGTGTTGGCACCCGACGCCACGTCCATAACGTTCGCCACATTTATCTCATTAGACCGAAGAGTACGCTTAGAGCTCTGCATTTTGACGGCAATCATAATACTGGTCACATCGGGTCCTAACGGGCGGCACAATACCAATCGGGTAACATTGAGTGAGCACAGCCTGATTGGTGGCATTGCATGGTTTAATGGTTTGTTGTCATTGTCTTATAGTCATAATTGTGGTAATCATAAAGTGAGACATACCTGGGTATACAATTGGCGGCCGTTTTGTCCACTTCCCACCCGCCGTACAGACGCATCGGCACTGGCGTCGACTTATCGGTCATCGCGGCGGCAATGGTTGGCGTCAAACGGTCAACACTACGGACTGTAAATACTGGACTGACATGTCTTCTCACTCATCAATTGGTGGATCAGTTGGTGATCACAAAAGGAGAGACACTTTGAAAGGAGACACTTGTGATCAAACAAATCAAAACAAAACACTCACTCAAACACTGTTGCTATTCATCGCATATTAAACACAATGTATTACTCATACGATTGGCAGTCACTCTCCTGTTGTCAATCCGATTGACATTTCTGTAGCCATTTGTACGATACGTATAACTCTATCATTCATATACAACGTTACGACCAAAACACTGCGTCCCCACTCTTACACCATACAAACCCCTACACTATATGGTGCGGTAATGTCCGCTCTGTTATGTATGCCTTTAAAGTGCAGCCAATGTGTGTACGTTATATAGAGTTAACACTTGAATGATGTCATAATTAGTTTAAAAGTCTTGCCTATTATCGCGCAAATGTCATACAAAATAAAAAATAAATAAAATATATATAAAAATAAATTTAAAATACAAAACAATTATTATAATTATAATGACTTAAAATATACCATACATTTCCGTATTTAATGATTGTATGACACGTCTATTGAGACACAAACTATATAGTATATCATATGTGTTATGTACTGAATGTTAGAAAATATAGCAGAAATTTAATTGTAGAAAAATGTACTTGATACAGTTGACCGATTTAGATTTAATTGAAATTAAATATTAAGTATTTGTTGAAATAATAACATTTTTAATTTAATATAACTTATATATCCTAACGATTGACTGGTTTATGTTATATTGCATGCAATTTAAACATTTGAAAAAAGTATAACAAAACTTTAATTTGATCATTACTAAAATAACCTTACTAAAAATAAATATCTTATTTTGTAACAATTTTAATTTAACTATAACATTTAATATAATAATTATATAACTATATAGTTAATATGTATAAGGGAAATATAAATTTTATTTAAATCATATGTTTAAATATTTTATTATAATTTATAAACTTATTTAACGTCATAAAATTTTTTGGCAATTTATTAAATATCTGTATATTTAAGTAATTATTTAACAACTTTTATGAATATTTAAATATAATATGAATAAATTATACAGTATAAAATATAATATACAAGATTAACATGATAAAAATGTTAATTTTAAAACATTATTTTTTTTTAAATATTTTATTTCGAAATTTCTAGAAATGATAAAAATTATAAATGAAATATACATTTACTCAACCATATGAACATTGCATATATTGTTTATTTCGTAACATGCATCAAATATTCACCATGCTAAATTAACATTGCTCATCCCTGTACCATCTTTTATAATTCATTTAAATTTTAAACAATAATTATTATATTGATATAAATTTTACAAACTTTTTTTGTTGAATAAAAATTTCATACAAAATGACTGAACGGGAGATGAGAATTGAGACCACTTTTGGCCAAATAGGTATATATATAGGTCTATTGCTATACATCGCTATATATTTAATAAGCTTATTATTTAATAGATTGAATATATATTCAATTAATATATTGTTATTATGTCCATGATTATTCAATGTCTAAATTGCAATCTCATGTTTAGCCGTCAAAGTCTGGGGTAATGACAGTGAAAATAGTTTGAAATTTATTTGCATTCATGGATGGCAGGTATATGACACCAACTCTTTGATTGCATTACATTGTAATAATTAATGATTAATTCAATTGCAAACTAATTATAATGCTTATTCAGGACAATGCGGGTACTTTTGACCGACTTATACCATTGTTGGACAGGGAATCAATGTATTTGTTGTGCGTTGATTTACCTGGACATGGTTATTCATCTCATTTACCGACGGGAGCATTGTATGTTTTGAAAAAACTCACTATTGATTGTATATTCAATTAGACAATTTGGTTTGAATTAGCTATACAGACATGACCTGGGTCATTGAAATCAAACGATTGGTCGATCACTTAAAATGGACCAAATTCTCGCTGTTGGGCCACAGTATGGGTGCAAACGCTTGTCTGAACTTTGCTCTACTGTATCCCGATTTGGTTGAACGAGTCATTACAATAGATACGGTAAAGCCGGCTGTGTTTCCAGTCAAAGAGCACACATCGAGATATAGCAAAGAAATTGATAGTTTGCTGGCATTGGAGGAGCGCACCAAACGGGTCAAAGATCATGAATACGTCTTCACGTACGACAACGCTATATCGGCGCTCAGAGCCGCTCATTCAGCCATCGGTACTTTGACGGCCGAAGGGGCCGCTTGTCTACTGAAGAGGGCCACCAAAATAAAGCGAAAACAAGATATGAGTACTGGATATGTGTTCACTAGAGACAGTCGACTACAGACTGTGATCAACAGGAAAACTGATTGTCAATCATTGCTCAACTATTATTCGGGCATCAAATGTCCGTTAATGATAATCAATGCTAAAAATGGTTTGTTTACCGATCGGGACCTACAGAAACAGTTTATCGATATGTATGCAAACAATTGCCAAAAGTTTGCTTACGTCGAGGTAGAGGGTGACCACTATTGCCATCTTACTCTTCCTCACGGAGTGGCTAAGCATATCAAAGAGTTTATAAGCGATGCCATCGAACAAATCAAACCTACCAAATGATCTTGATCCCATTGATTTAGTTGTTATTTTTATAAATTTTTATTGTTTTATATATTAATTTGTTATATTTTTCTTAAATTTCTGATAAATTTTTAATTAAAGGGCAATCAACAGGTGATAAATTTATATAAATATTTCGAAACTTTTGGATCTAAACTTTAGATTCTAAAGTGACATAGGTTATAAAATTAATAAATTTAAGTTATTTCAATTTATAAACAAAATTTTAAATTTATACAATAATTGTAAATAATTTTATGTTTAATGAGAAATAGGGTATTTTCGCAATTGTTTTAAATTATATATTAATTATAAATCTAAAATTAAATAAACTTTAGATTTTATATGTTATTGAAGTGCTGGCCATCTGTCCAATCGTTTATTACATACATTACAACAAAACTAATTTTCTTTTGTCTGGTACTGTTGATCATCAATCAGATGAGTTGTCATATAGGGATGCAAACTATAGTGTCCAACCCATTGTGCTAATTGACCGCAAATAATGATCGACCCTAAGAGCCAACTCATCTGAAGACCATTTCTATTGCAGGTAACTGTTTATTTAATTTAAACTTATTTAATACAAGTATCAATATAATAATATAAAATATATAAATAATTTAATATAAAATTTTATTAAATATAAGATTAGTTTTTTTGATCAGATGAGAGCGTCGACTCATGTGATGTTAAAAGTGATATCAATTCTGAATGTTTTTGTCGTTGAAGTTTTAAATTATATTCGTGTCCTTTAGATTTCATATGTGATTCATATGCTGTCCATCCGTGTAGTAGTTTATTACATACTTTGCAGTCAAAACGTTTTGAATGATTTTCATTAACTATTATTTTAGGAACAGGTTTTATATGAGACGGAACTTGACTTTTGGTCATATATGCCGACACTATAGCCATCGACGGTTGACAAACTTGTTGAGCCCATAGTTCAGCAGATGTGGTATCCAATCGATAAATATCGGGCACTTCTCTGTCATTAAGTCTTAAAAATCTGTTACGAATCCACTTTAACTGATGCCTTACATAACGCTTTGTCACTAATTTTAATGAATCCACACCTTCTCTAAGCATATGCTCTGTAAATGGGTTTGTTTTTCTCTGTTCTTCCGTTAAAAGTAAATATTTGTGAAACTCTTTAAAACCAATCGATTGAAAGATTCCTTTTGAATAATCAGCTCTTCTGTAGAAATCAGAAAATGTTTCATTCATTTAATTAATTGTTTTATAAAATAATATCAGAAAAACATACAAATTCTCTGTAATTCTTTGTTTATTGTAATTGTAGTGAAAATTTAAAAGTTCATCGACGAGTCCTTTTTCCATCATTTCATCCACTCTTTTGTCTAATCTTTTGTCTAAAACTAAATCAAAACTTAATTACAAATCAATTTCATTAGATTTTTTAAAAACAATTCATACCATTTGGTTGGCAATCGACCCAAAGAATCACCGAATTCTTAAACCTAAGAGGACCGCCATATTCTGATCCACCAATCATTGACTTTTGTTCACTAATTATATCACTTTCTCGTCTTTTATTTTGTTGATATATCTGTAAACTTCGGATCACTTTTCGTTTGTCTTTTGGATGTATCTTAAGCGCAGACTTTGGATCCAATTCTTCTAGAATTACGTGAAGTTTTTCACTCAATATATGACTAAAACTACTGGAAAATATTGGTTTAGATAATATCTTCTCTGCCGTCACCTCCTCTTCACTAAATTGATTGGTTTCTTCGGACTCTTTCTCGCCATCAAAGACTAGATCATTGCTTTCATCTGACTCTTCACTTGAATTCACCAATACTTCCCAAACAATGGATTCAATATAATAATTAGTTCCGCCCACAAGAATCGGAACTATTCCTCTTGACATCAGATCATTGATCTGCAAATGCAAGCAATCAATCACTTAATTAGTGGACATTCCTCTCGAGTCAACGAACATTCAATCATTCAAATCAATACCACTCTTAAGGCTCTGTTCCTGAAGTCGACAACAGAAAAGCGACTCAAAGGGTCCAAGAAGTCAATCAGATGGTGAGGATGGCGTTGTCTCTCATCAGGTGTGGCCTTATTGGTGATAATATCCAGTCCTTTATAGACTTGCATAGAGTCGGCACTAATTATCTCAGCCTTAAACTCGTCGGCCAACTCCAGAGATAGTCTAGTCTTTGAACAACCGGTCGCACCAATGATCACAACCAATGGTACCTTATTGTCACTCATTGTCATCAATGTATTAAATGTCTTAATCACTGATTTGTGTCTCAAAACCAAATGTTTAATAAATTGCATTTCATTTCAAAACATTTCACAACAAAAACACATGTCATTTGTTTTGATTTTTATTCGCATTTTATGGAATAAATGGGAATTCTAGAATCGTTCGGTATCGCCCCCCCACCCCCACCCCGCACTTAAGCCATATTAATTAGGGTCCTTTAACTTGTGTTCCCAGCAAAGTCCAATGGGATTATAAGTCTACACTTTAACATGGGATGATAATTTAGTACATTATAAACATCAATTCTTTAAGAAAATGAAACCAATTATTCTTGAAAATAACCCTAATTTTCAAAATTTTCAGTGAAAATTTAAAATTAATGTTGATACTGTTTTTGAATAAACTACATAAAAAATTAGGTATTGTTAGAAAAAAGACTTAAAACTATATTTTTAATTAAATGCATTATTGTGAAAATTACGGTAGCTAGTGTATAAAGAACCTGGCCGCCCGGTGCTTTCCGCCAAAAAATTTTATAATATTTTTAGATGAATGGGTAGGTCTTAACATAAGTTAACGAATAGGCAAAATCCGACGATCGGACGCTAAGAGGTTTGGTAGTTATGCAAATAATTTAAATCACGAGTGTATAATTAAATATTGTATTTTATATTATTTTTAAATTGTTGCACGCCATAAGGTTTGCATTATATAATGTATAATTTTGTTCCAATAGAGTTAGAAGGTTAACAGAGATTACAAAACGCTTTCTTTTTGCTTCTCTAATAATAAATCAGTCTTTAAACATTTATTTTATATTGTTTATGTAGTAGTTTATAACAGCAATTAATTTTAGGTATAAAAACTTGTAAAAATTTATTTTATATTCAATATGTGTAATCATATCTGGCCGGCCAGGTGCTTTCCGCCGAAAAATTTTATAATTTTTTTTGCTATATGGGCAGGTCTTAGCATAAGCTATGGGTTAGTCAAAGTCCGGAGATCGGACGCAAAAAGATTCGAGAGTTATGGTATGTTTAATAGAGCACTAATATATGTAATTGACTCAAGTATTGTTAGAAAAAAAATTAAAATCACATTTTTGCTTGAATTTATTGTTGTAAAAATTTATTTTACCAATTCATTTTTTTAAATTTTAAATTTTAGTATATTGAATTATAGTATATAGGCGTTCTGAAAAAGTTTTATTATTGTGGTATTATTAGTAGTATTATTATTGCGTTAATCTTGTCTCTTTAATGCTTTTACTCAAAATGCGAATAGTTCTTAGGTTTGAAATGAAATTTCAAACATGCCTTGTTTAAGTGTTATTATAACATTTGTTTGTTGAAAACTTATTTAAAAATTTTAATTTTATTCAATGTTATATAACTGCATATTTTTGACATTTATATATGCTACAAAATTTGTTATATAAATATTATTTTCTCAACATTTTTTTTATTATATTATTATTATTAAGTTATAATTGTAATTGTTTTTGAATGATTAAAAATAAAAATATTAAACTAACTATGAAACATAATTAAATTATAAAATTATAAAATGTTTAAAAAAATTTTAAGATTCAATTAAAGAATTAAATGTACCTGTGATATTTCAGTAAATGATAAGTTTGAAATGATATATCGTTAAATTTATAACCAGTAAGATGTTATTTGATGTGCTTATGATAACTATATAAATTTATACAATAAAACAAAAATAAAATTTATATTTAATAAATAATTTGTTATATTTTGTTTATTTAAAAGTACCTGAAATATTTTGGTTAATTTTAAATATATAATGCCCAATATTTGTAATATGCCTAATAATTAACTTGTATGATGGTGTATCTTTTGCGTATAGTTTTAAAGCTTAACATTAAAAATAACTATTATAAACAACTTTATATATATTGAATTTACATTATATAAAATAATTATTTAATTAACAAAATACTTTATTTTAATTTTTAATTATAAAGCATCATTATATAAGTTTAATAAAATATACCTGTGATGTTTACGTAAATATGGATGGTAAAGTTTAATATATCGGCAAACTTATAACCAGTGAAATGTTAGTTGAAGCTTATAATAACTATAATATATATATACATACATATATTATAAATCTAAACCATAAAACAAAATAAAATATATATTTCATAAATATTTTGTTTTAATTTGTGCTTATTTAAATGTACCTTGAATAATTTATGAATGAATTGTAATAAATTAAATAAAAATCAAAGATTTGTCTGACCAATGGTCAACTAAATAACGTATTAAACATATTTTAAAATGTATTATAAATTTATATGTTTATAAAATATTTTCTATGCGTTTTTTATAGTTGAAAAAATATTTTTATATGAACAATTCAAAAAAAATCATGTTTGAGAGTCAAAGACTATATTGTTTGAGTGTCTGACCAGTGCTTATAACAATTGTGTCTTAAAAATAAATTTCAATATTAAAATATTCAAGTTAAATAAATTTTAATATATGAAATTGTTATAACATATGATTATTAACAACTTTTTCTGTATTCTCAATTTTAAATGCAGATTAATGTAAAAATTAAGTGAATGGATAAGCATTATGGAGCTCTATAAAATAACATGCTTTATAAATTACTTTTAATGCAACATTTCTTAAACTAAATAAACATTTAATTGCTTATAAATATTAAATCCAATATGGTATCAGTTAACACAATTGAGTGTAATATTTTTCAAGCTAAAAAATTATGCTGTGAAAAATTTTTTACTTAATCAAATAAATTTCTATAATTAATTTAACATAAATGTATAATTATATAAGTTATTTAAACAAATTAGACAAACATCATAATAAAAATAGAAATTATTTTTGATAAAAAAAAGTTTTAAATAATTTAAATTAAAGTTTACCTGAGATGTTTTAATATTGATTATTACAATATAATATTTTGTCAATATTTTGACTGGTGAAATGTTACTTGGTGTTTATAATGACTGATTAGATATACACAAAATAAAAATAAGAAATACATTTTATCAATTATTTTATATTTTGAATTTATAAAAACTTACCTGAATTAAGATTAAGATGTTTATTGTTAATGAATTAAGTTTTAATGTGCAATATATTTACAAAGTTTGAACTGGTTAAATGTCTTTTTACTGTAAATTTTAAAACAATGAATTAAATATTGAATAATGAAACAATTATTTCTTTTAAATCAATGGAAATCAATTTTTATCTGCATTATTGAAAATAAATGTAGATTATAGATTTGGGCTGGACCCCCCGCCCCCACCCCTCCGTATTGGATTTAAGCTGTGTTTCCAGCAAAGCCTATGGGATTTTCCTCCTATACTTTAGCACTAGCGTGAAAATCTGGTGTGATTTTGGACAGAATTCTTTGCGAAAATGAAACCAATTTATCTTGAAAATTATACCATTGTTGTACCAAAATGCTTAAAATTACTAAAAACGCCCTAATTTTATAAAATTTTGAAATTAATTTTTGAAAATAAAAAAATTATTTCTAGAAAATTTTCAAAATTTTTAAAAATTCAAAAAATTCTTAAAATTTCAAAATAAATTCAAAATTAGCTTTTCTTTAGCAATAATTCTTATAATGCAGATCCCTATAGCTTTGCTGTCAAACCTTTGCTGTCAAAAATTGGGAATTTAGTTTGAAATTTTTTTAATGTATGAAATTATACTCCAAATTTATATTTTTATAAAAAATTTACAGCAAAAATTAATTGTTTCATAAAGCAAAGATTAATTTATTTTTTGAAAATTTACTTTAAATGTTATATAAAATATTAATGAATAATGTTAAATATTATGCCATATTTTAAACAAGCAATAGATGTAAATCAATGAAATCTAGATATTTAATGAATATACAAATATGAACAA
>JAQIWK010000304.1:0-18282 GCA_034695265.1 Dissorhina ornata | reverse complement strand
TTATAGCCGTATTGCAGGTGAAGATCGGATGGCTTTGGATGAAACCGAAGATCAATGCGTTCGCCATTGTCTCGGATAATGTATTTGGCGCCCGGATATTGATTGTGACCTTTTCTGACCAATTCATGCATTTGGTCGATATTGAATGGCGTCACTATCTCCGGGAAAGTCATATTTTGGGCGATACTTCGCGGGACTCCCACCTCATCGATACGTAAGTTAGGGTCGGGAGTGATGACAGTTCGGGCACTGAAGTCCACGCGTTTGCCCATAAGATTACCGCGAATTCGGCCCTCTTTTGACTTCAATCGTTGTTTGATTGACTTTAGCGGTCGACCAGACTTTTGCTGGGCTTTGGGAATACCAGGGATATCGTTGTCTATAAGTGTGGCGCAATGGTATTGAAGCATCTTTACGTTTTCAGTAATTATATGTGTGGCCGCACCCGACTGTTCATTTCGGATCAGTTCAATATTACATTTGACGATATCCGACAGTTTGTGAGTTAAGTCGTCCTGATTTCTGGCCGAACCAAACATTACAACCGCCGGTCGGACACACAATGGCGGCACCGGTAATACCGTAATACACATCCAGTCCGGTCGGGCAAACTTGGGATCCATTCCTAAGATAATTATCTCATCGTCAGTGATGTGTTTGAATATTTCGTGAACTCTTTCGGCGGTTAAGAAAATCTTCTTTTCCTGTGAGTCTTCATTCAAGTGCTTCCATTCGGCGGTCAACTCGAGACCAACTCTTCTAATACTTGGTTGATATCTACCGCACCCGCCGTGAGTGTTCATCTTTTTCTTCAACTGTTGCGGGTCATCCGCGCCGTCGGCTTTCGTTACATCTATTTCTTCGCCGCCTATTAGTGGTCACACATAACATGTCATTCAGTAATGCAATCAATAATTTAACAAATAATTGGCAAATAATCAAAAGTGTGGTAAAGTTATAGTAATAATTGTGTCATACCTTCGCAAATGTTTTTTCCTTTGCAGAGATCGTAGACGTGAGCCAACCGTTTGCGAGGATTACCCTTAGTTTCGGAGATAATTTCCCGAAGTTTATGATTTGTGGTCGAAATCAATAGTTTTGAACAATAAAAGCAAACACAACGCAAGCATTTGATTATCTGTTTCATGAACCCAATGTGAAACACAGGTTTAGCCAGCTCTAGGTGAGCAAAATGACCTGGACACTCGGTCATATTGCCCGCACATGTCTGACACCGACTGGTGCGGTCAATGACGCCCTGTCTCGGGTCCATCAAACCGCCCAACTTTGGCCGTCCATTTTCGTAGATTTCTGAATATATGATACCGCCGTCGGTCACCGACATACGCCTGATCTCTTCGGGTCCCAGTATACCGAACTGTACCCGTCGGGGGTCACGTACGGGCGCTTTCGAGTCGTTGGTTATGATACCCGACATTATTAGTAGCTTTTTATTTCATCAATCAATTTATTAAATTTAATATATGTTCAACTAAAATATGTGCTTGCTTATTTTTTCCTTTTAAGCACGCGTTTGTCACGTGATGGATTGCTAGACCGGTTGGTTAACTCCGGTATTTATTTAATTAAATTTATTATTAATAATTAAAATTAATAAATATATTAAACACTATATGAATAGTGTGTTTGTGTCAACCAAACCACTAGTATATTAAGTGACTATTTAATAGTTACAAAGTTTTGTCAAAAGTTTTTGCATAGGTTTTTGAGTAAAACTTTTTTTGTCAAACAAATTAAATATAATTAATTGTGAATTAAATAAAACATAACAACAATTCATAACAACAATTAGTTTGCCATTTGTATTGCCATTTCATGTCGTATTAGATACGAGTGTTAAAAAAATATGTGATAATAAAAATTTATATATAAAACTAATGATAAATATATTTTTTGTATTGCATTTCCATTGGATACTACAGATTACACATCCATTTACTGCACTGTTAGGCAATGGTTTCAATGATAAGTCTATGTCTATATGAAAGTGTGTTATCGTTAACCAGTATTTGCTATATACACACAATTACCCGGCTGTTTTTCATTAATTATAATTGCTACTACATTGCCATGTCTATGCCATGTCTATAGACTACTGTATAAAAAACAACTCAATTATAATATTATTAAAAAGTTACCCAATTAGTTCAGACTAAACAAGATATACCGGATTATGTGAGGGAATACGGTAACAATTTTTAAATTTAAAAATATTAAATTATTTATATGTATTTTAAGTTCATTTTTAACTATAAATTTTATTTTAAATAATAATCATAAAGGTTATATAACATATAAAACTTACCTTGTAATTAGAATAGATTGACCTTGCTAACAATTTAATTTATGCACAACATGTGTCAGCAATATGTGAATATCAAAGTTTGTGTTAAATTATATTCACAATTAATATAATTATAATAAAAACAATTATTATTTATTTAATTAATTTTAATAATAAACCTATTGTAAAGCTATGAGCCATAGTCTATGGCGCGACAATTAATTATACTTTTAATTACTAAACAAATCAATTGCTAATTAATTTGATTGCAAAACAAAAACAAAAATTTTTACATTAATTTAAATTTAAAAAATTGTTTAATATTTGCGTTGAAATTAATATAATTATAAATAAAGAGTTGACTAACCTTTTGATAATTAAAAACTTAATATAAGTTATTTAAATGTAAAAACAAAACCAATAAATAAATTAACCAAATGAACAATACTTTGTCGTTAATTCTAGTAATTTTGAAACTAATTGTTGATAATTGAGGTCAAAGTGTGGTAACTGTGGGACCAGTCCCACAATAAACGCCAAATTCTTCACTGGTATCGAGTTTGAAGACTTCGATAGCTCTTCGTCTGGCATTATCTGTAATTAAAATTTAATTAAATTATTATAAAAATTAATTAATTAATAGATAATAATTAGAAACAATAAGTACTTTTTGAACCACATGTTTATGTATGAGTCCATCGGATCCGACATAAAATATAGAAAAACCATCCGTCCATCTAATCCAACAAACAATTTAATCAATCATTTAATTAAACAAAATTTTAAATACAAATCAAATTTATATCAAAAATCAATAACTTATTTAAAAGTTATATAAAGTTTATGAAATCAAAACCAATACTAACTGTGAATTATCTTTACTAACGCTACGGCTTTGGGACCAAAAGCGGTACTTCCAGAACATGAGTATAACGCCCAGTCCTGGCGTACCGACTATGCGCCACCGGACCCGTACGGTCATGTCTTCGGGATGTTGAGTCATCTTTAATACATTCAACGATTTGTGGCTATACTTAAGATGCGCCCAAAACTTAATCAAAACCAATTGTTTCATATAGTTATTCATCCCTTTAGTCTTCACGTGTCGTATGTTGTCCTCAAAGACCACATTCGGTGAATACAAATGAAAACAGTGTTGCGATACGAAAAATGCCGGTAACTGTTGGCCAACAAAATCGGACACATTATTATAAATTACAATTAATTTATATTACAAATAATTAAAACACTATTTAATAGCAAAACCATTGCATCACTTCATGTCATGTAATCAAAGGCTTGTATTGCATAATGAGTTACACATATGTAATGAAAATCAAGGGATCAGTTATACTGACCATAACTATTGGCCAACACTTACCGATTCAGACAGTTGTCTTTGGACTGCATTCAGATGATCGCCATTTGATTGCTATTTAAGACACAAATCAGATATCAATATAACTGTCTTAAGACTTGTAATGGACGGGTGATGGGAAGGGTCGGGTGTCTAATGATATGATACCTTACTATCGTTGTGATCATCGGCGGTACGATTGGTGTGAAGTCGACAATGAGTGGTCGTTTGAATGGCCACGAGTCGGCCCATTGGCGGCGGCGGCGGCCGTGTTGGTGGCCATGCGGTGGCCAACGGGTGAGACAAACAATTGGTGTAATAGTAATGGTATGAGTTGTTGGCCACCCGTGCGGTCAGTATTGCCGACTTATTGGTGACAATCAATGCTTTTGTGGCAAACATTTGTTAAGCAATTAATTATGAATTAAAACTTTAATTGCATTTAAATGTTGTTTTGTTTTTCAAAATCAAATGTTTTTTGTTATTATTTTTTGTCATTCAATACAATGTTTACAAAATTCAGTCAATCAATGCATGCGTTTATTACATACAGATAGAGATGTTTGCAGTGTTTTGTTTGAATCAAACTTTTAATTGATTAATAAATTAAAACTTTTTATTTAAATAGTTATAAGAATTTAATTATTTATATATTGAAAAAACTTTTATAACATTAATTAAACATTAAATACAATTAAAAAAATTACAAACCATTAACTAATTTATAACTATTTATACTCAACTGTTTCTCATTACAAAATAAATGTTTCAAAAACTTTTAATTAGTTTTAATTTTTTTTAAATAAATATTTAAATAACAAAATTAAACACAATTTCATGAATTTTTAAAATTCAATTATTTATTTCAAAACGTGTGATACAATTAGTGGTCAATTATATGTTCAAAGTTATGATTAAAAACATGTATTAATTAATTATTTTATTTTAAAAAACTTATTATTAATAAAAATATATGTTATTATATGAGAAAGTTTATGTCAAACACATAGTTAATGCGATACTCGATAGCGAATGCCTTCGGTTTGTTCCAGAAGTATCAACGCATCACTTAAGCCCTTCTTAAGCGCCACAAACTCTTCAGTATTTCCATACTTTGTCTGCCATTCGTTGAGATAATAGATGGCGCGGGCGTTCATCTCGATGTTATGCCCTTCTCCCATACCACCACCAATGCGATACGGCTTATCCTCATTGTTGCCATTCATAGGGTTACCTTTCATCGCACGAACCCAATCACCGACCACTCGATACACAGCCATTAGTCTTACTTTTGCAACGTTTGGGTACAAATAGTGTTGTTGTGCGTCAATCACGTGACACCCCATTCGACTGAACCAGTCGTCGTTGACTCCCAAGCATTTCATGACAAAGTGTTTGTCCCAAAAGACTATCACATTGTGTCCTAAAGTATGATATAATGAGTTTAGGATTCATTTGAAGCCCACATTTGGTCAACACTTACGTAACATTTGCCGTATTTGGCGGACAACCAGAGGAAGTGGTAGAGAGAGAGAGCACTGTTTTCCAGTATAGACGGAGTGATGCCATTGAAGTGTGACTTGAGATCACAGACATTAAATGCGGCCACAAATGAATGATAGACCACTTGATCGCACAATCCGTGACCAACTCTGGCCTTCATTAGCACTTGAATGGCCACCGGATTATTGCTGTCATCCAATCCACGCTTTACACCGATTGAGAAGATAATTGGTTTACCATTTGTGACGGGATTTAAGTGCAAACATTGGTGGAACTTATAGTAGGCTTTGTTGCCATTTGGTCCCAACAGTGCTTCTTTGGCCCGACGTCTACGTAGTGTTTGTCTCGAAGGACCGCCTTTTGGTACTTCAGATACTTGAGTATTGATTGGCCGGACGGGCGGCCGATCGGCGACCGGTATGTCCTTATATCGGCCATTAGTTACCGATTGACGCAATTGATGTGACCTGAAATGTGACGCTTTGTCGGCGAGTGGACAACAATTAACCCAATGGCCCGACGATCGACAGTAACTGCAGTTATTATGGCATGAATCAAATGTGTGGTCACGTGATAGACATGTCGTACAATATGAGGCCAACTGATGCTTCCCATTGATGACAATCTCATAAATCCAGTCTTCAGGGACTTTGAGATAACCAATGCATCGGTCAATGTCTTGAGACAATCCAACAAACGTGACAATTGTTTTTGTGGACAATTGTGTGTCGATATATATCGCCGATAAACCATAGTCTCTAACCAAACCAACTGTTGATATCTCTTTGCCGTACTTATAGATCCAACCATTAGTTGAATCATTGAATTTAATGAACTTCGATGGTATGGATATAGTGGTTCTATTCCTCCACATCTCTGCTTTAACCCACGGATTGAATCCAATGGGTTTCGAGCCGACGTCGAACCCCACAGTTCCGTCGGCTGTTTGACCACTACTCCCGACGGAACTGTGGGGTTCGACGTCGGGAACTGGTCTGAGATGGTTTGGCTCACTGCTAGCCATTACTAGTTATACAATTGGTGGTCAACTATGTGTTCAAAGTTATGATTTCAAACATGTATTCAATTAATTGTGTAAAACATGAGATAATTGAGACAAACGATGAGAAATGCTTTACAATGCGTTTTTTCCGGACCCGGAAATCAATCACAAGTCGTGATCACTTCATCAACAAATCACGTGCTGTGTTTGGGTTTTAAATAAATTTAATTATATTAAAAACTTTTAATTACATTAATTAAACATTATAAACTGTCAACTAATTTATAACTATTTAAACCCAATGTCTCATCACTAAAAAAAAGTTCAAAACTTTTAATTAGTTTTAATTTTTTTAAATAAGTAATTTAATAACAAAATTAAACACAATTTGTAAATTAAAAGCATTTTTATTATTCATATAATTTTATTTTTGATATAATAATCACATAATTATAGGCAGTATTTAAGAGATTGTGTTTTAAAACTAATGTCAAACAAAAATTATTTCTTGAAAATCACTAACAAATCAAACCATAATTTTGTTTGTAATTAAAAAATCAATTTTTAAAATAATAACACAATTAATGACAAAATAAAATGCACTAAAAATTAAATATCAAATAAACTTATAATTAAATTTAGTTTTAAATAAATAGCTAATCGTTTATATAAGTAAATAAATCTCTCATTGAATATATAGTAAATATAAAGTGATTTGAAATATAGTTTTAGTTGCCGTTACCCGACCGGTGCTATTGATAGACAAATATATAAATTAATTAAATATATAATTAATTTTCAAAATATGGGCTCAAATTTGATTAATGGCTACAATTATATTGAGATAAATAAAAGCTTTTCTTAAAAACTAAACTAAACATTAAGTTTTGCGTCAAATATGTATAGAAATAACAGATAATATATCAATCAAATGGTTAATCAATTTTGAAATAATGTATGCGTAAAGTCTATGTAATCGTAACCATTCGGTACTTCGCGGCCAGTTTTCGGGTCTTCATATTTCTTCATACGTCTCATACAATACTCCGCCATTTCTTTGGTCAGATTCTGTGCCAGAAAAACAAGTCAAACAATTAGTTTTCATTGATAATCAAAGACATTACCGGACATTATGTCCAACACATACCTGATAAAGATCATCGGCGGTAACATAGGCCCGTTCATTGGCCGCAATGGCTCGGAACGCGTTCTCAATCTCTTCACTAGTGGTCACGTTTTCAGTCTCGCGACTAATCATGAAAGCCATGTACTCCTGAAGACTCACATAACCATCTCTATTAGGATCGACAACATTCAGTATCTGTTCAAACTCGGGATCAGGTTGTCCCTCTTCGACCATCGGTAGGTCATAGCCAAGAGCTCTCAGACATGACTTAAACTCTTGATGGTTAAGGCGACCACTTTTATCTTTATCAAAGTGCTTGAACATCATCGAGAACTCCTTCAGGGCATCCTCACTGACACCCGATTGATTGCGGGCCTGTATTTGTTGTTCAAGATTGTGTTGCATTCGCATACCTAACTGATCCAATTGGTCCCACTGTTGGGCTAACCCAACTGTCGAGTGCTCGGTATAGCGATTGTCTAAAATTAGGTGTTCCTCCAGAATGGCGCCCAAGTCTTCAATATTCTTCAGGTCAGACCTCTTGGCCCTCACATCCGCAGCTTTACGTTTAGTGGCCTCTAACTGGGCCTCCAAAGTGCCCGAGCCCTCCATCATTGACGACCTGTCCATACATTCAATTCAAACATTAATATACTTTTATAATAAAATTAATTAATTAAAATATAATTGATTCAATTAATAAGTAAAAAACAAAACAAAATAATTAAAAACAATTGATATTAACCCGTCTAAGAGCCACATTCTGGATGCGTTGATAGTAGTAATGGTAATGAGCGTCGATGTTAAGTTTGGTCACAAAATAGGCATTAAAAACCATGAATGGGATGGTAGTTGTGTAGCAAATGCACGCAAAATTGCAATAAAATCACAAAATCAATTAGTAAATTATAAATTAAAGACTAATAAATTACTAAAAATTAAATCTAATTTTTTAAAATATAATACAATTAAAAAATTGTTATATTGTCTGTAATATTAATACTTTAAATTAAATTAAAAGCAAAAGCTTATGGCGTTAACTAATTACTAATTATTTGTAATTATAATCAAATTAAACCAATAGTCAAAAGCCAAACACATACCGAGTTTCGGTAATCCAGTGATGGAAAGCGTTGGCATATTTAGCAAACTCTCGGCGCAACCTATCATTCTCTTCTTGTCGCTGATACTCTTTAGCCAACTCGACATCCCTTTCTTGGATAATCTTCTGGAGGTTACGCCAGGTATCTTCGAGCGCTTCCATCGTAAACCAAGTGTAAGGATTAGGTCCCACATTGAAACTCTTTATTTGTCGGTCCAATTGGGCCAACACTTCAAAGTCATTTTGGGCACCACTTAGCGACTGCTGAAACTGTTGGTGAGCGTCCCGAAGAGCCCGTATCTCTTCAATAGAGTTACACCGGACGGGATCAGTTAGGTCTTCTTCGGCGTTTTCAAACCATGAGTTGAATGCCGATGCCTTTTTGGCAAATGTCAGGAATAGGTCCTCGATTTGCTTGAACTGGTCCTGCATTCGCAGCAACCGTTGCTTACGGGCGTCGGACGCGCCCAACAGGTTATGCCATCGACTCATCACATCGTCGTGACGGCGACCGATGGCCGACGTCTGGTTGTGGTTGGAAGCGGTCAACTGATCCTTTAATTGGGTTATGCTTTGTATGCCTTCCTGTTCGAAGGCAGCCAACCCGGCGTCAAACGTCTCTTGTTTCTAATGGTCACAAATGGTCAGTCATTTTTTATCAATAAAATTAAAACTAAACCAAAACATACCGTCAATAAAGTAGAAACACTAGATAAATCCCGGCCGTAGTCATCACTACGGACCTGAACCTCTTTATCGGCGATCCACGACTCGACCACATCTGCCTTCCACATGAACTGAAGATACGCGCTGTTGTCCAACAGTTTGCCTTTACGGCGACGGGCGCTGCCGTCCAATGCATCCAAACGAGTGGACAATTGCTGCAGACGTTGTTGAATCCCTTCCGAGTGATGATTGCCCTCGGCGACCAACTGTTGGCCTGCGTTTATAATGTCCGCACAGCGTTCCCGATGAACAGCAAAGTCGGCTTCAAAGGCGTCATGTTTTTTAAGTAATCCTTGAACGGCGGCCATAGTATCGCCGTAGTCTTCAATGGACAAGAGTTGGTGTTTCTCTGAAATCCAGGCCTCTTCCTCTTCAACTTTGGCCAAAAACTGTTGAAAAACCAAAGACTCTTCCAGTTTATTGCCCCGCAATTGGGCCATACGTTTCAAGTCATGCCAATTCTGGTCCAACGCCTGTAACCGGTGCTCAATCTCAGGTACACCTAAATTGGACTCAACCATCAACTTCTGGCCGGCGTCCTGAACGGCTTGGATGGTAGGCTCGTGCGACCCGAGCTCAGCCTCCAGTCGTTTGTGTTTTTTACGCAAATTTTGAACACCAGTTAAATCCCGGCCGTAATCATCGCTATTAACCAATAGTTTCTTTTCTTTAATCCAAGACTCTTCGTCGGCGATATCGCGAAAAAACTGGTGCAAAGTGTTGGCCTCATTGAGTCGGGTTCGGCGATAAGTGGCCAACGTCTTGACCCGTTCGTACCGTTCGTTAATAGAGTGACGTTTTTCCTGAATGGTTGCCGTATCAAACTGACCACTTTCTATCAAACTATCGGCCAAACCATTCATATCTCGGATGCGGTCTTCGTGTGCCTGAACGTCCGCCTCAACCAACTGATGCTTTTTAATCATATTCTGAACGGACGCCAAGTCTTTACCCGAATCTTCAGATTTCAACAGCCCTTCCACTTCACCCAACCAGAAGTCAATGTCTTTGACGGCCGCGTTATACGTGCGCTGTTTGTTGGCCTCCTTTAGTTTCAATGATTTTTCGGTTGTCTTTTGGGACAAATGAGTCCATTGTTCGGCGATTGATGTCAACCGTTGTTGGACAGCCTCTTCACTGCCCGCGCACTTACGCTGTTTAATCAGATTGTCGCCCATCGCCAGCACTGACTGTATCCGGTCTTTATTGGCCGCCAATTCAGCTTCAAATGCTATATATTTAACACATAAAACAAAATTAAATAAAAATTATTAGATTATCAATAGGTTTAGCCATATATTGACATTTAAATCAAGTATTAATTACTAATACTTTGATTAAATATAAAATTAACTATAATTATCAGACTATTAATGATTTGTTATCATAGTTTGCACCCGTTTTACGGGTACACCATCTAAGAGCTGGGTGTGTCATCACATAATAAACTACACGTTAAAAGAAAGTAATTATGTCATAAAGATAATACCTTGATGTTTTTGATGTTTGGACTGGATGTTAGCCGGGTCTTTATAGCTCTCATCCATAGCCATCTGGAGTTTCTCTGCGATCCAGTTCTCGACTTCGTCGGCGTCGCGCGAGAACTGTTGCAAAGTCTGTGATTCGCCTAATTTGGACCGCTTTTCAATCAACGCATCCTTCAAATGGCGCCATCGGTTCAACACCTGTTCCTTCTTGTCCTCAATGGCCGGCGCCGCGTAGTGTCGGCTATCGATCAACTGTTGAGCCAATCCGGTCAATGTCCCGATCTTTTCCTCCTGAGCGCTGATTGCTTTGTCAAAGTCTTCGTGTTTTTTTATCAATGACTCCACGTTATCGCCGCCCATATCATCGCTGGACAGGAATGCCTCCCGCGAGGCCATCCAGTTCTCGGCCTGTTCGCAGTCGCGGTAAAACAATTGCAATTCCAAGCACTGGTCAAGTTTGGCCCGACGGGCCACCCAAGCCTCGTCTAAATCTTGACGAGCCTTCAACATTAGGTCCAATTTATCAGTCACTTCGTCGCTGGCGTAATGGCCCGACTGAAGGAGATGTTGACCAAACATATCAAACTGTTGGAAAGTACCCGCACGGGCATCGATCTCTGTCCGATGTTCCTAATAATCAATATAAGGTTTATTCATATATTGATATTTAAATCAATTATTAATTACTAATCTTTTAATTGTATATAAAATCAACTATAATTATCAGACTATTAATGGTTTGTTATCATAGTTTGTACCCATTTTTAGGGCACACCATCTAAGAGCTGGGTGTGTCATCACATAATACTAGTTAAACCTAACATTTCTTGTCCTATATATCTATCAATAATATAGATTGTCATTCAATACCTGATGTCTTTCAAGTAGAGCTTCAGCACCGGTCACATCAGTGGCCATTTCATCGCTGGATACCAAAGTCATCATTGAGTTGATCCAAGACATCAAATCACGATAATCGGCCAAAAAGCGTTGCAAATCATACGAATCCAATAGTTTTTCTTTGCGAGCGTTAGCTTTGCCGGTCAATTGACTCCAGTCTTCATTGATTTCTCGTTGTTTGTCATATGTTTGGTCGGCCGACTCGGGATGCGTTTGCATCAAACGTTGGGCCGTTTCATCCAATTGTTTAATTTTGTCGCCCAATGCGGCCAAATCACGCTCAAGACCTTCGTGTTTACGCTGTAAAGTCTGTACGGATCTTAAATCGTGTCCGTAATCATCATTATTAAGCGCTTCATCTTTCTCTTGAATCCAGTCCTTAGTCTCATCGACATCGCGATGGAACCGCTGGACCTCATGACTCGACTCTAATTGATGAGCTCTTTCTTGAGTCACTTCTTGCAAATGAGTCCACTTTTGGTTCAGTTCGTCCACCTGTTGGGTGATCTTAACGGCCGCTTCCGTTTGGCCTAAACTTGACAATTGAGTGGCGATTTCGTTCATTTCGGTCAATCGGACCTCATTTGCCTTCAGGTCACTCATGAAGTCGTCAAATCTCTTCTGGAACACCTCTACCTGTTCCAAGTCATCGCCCACTTCGTGGACAGCGGCCACCTGTTCCTTGTCTTTGATCCATTGGGCCAACTCTGCCGCCTCGCGGACCAATTGATACGCTTTGCACGACTCCTCCAGTTTGGCCTTACGTTCCCTTTAAATACCAAAACAAAACTCAATTAAAAACTATTCATTCAAAACAAAATGTATTTCAAAACATATTTAAAACTAATAATCAAATTAATAATCAGATAAAAGAAGTCAATCATAGACCAGTCCTCTCATAGAGTACCGCCGTATGAGAGGGCAAGTAATTCATCATAAAAATGGTCACAAAATCGGTAGTAATATTGATAAAAATCTTGTCATACCTTCCGAGTGCCAGCAAATTGTCGTATTGAGCCTCGATTTGTGACTGTCGGGCGCCGATACTGTTTTGATCGGCCAAATGCTGCTGAGATGCCGACAACACGGCCTCAATTTTCTTGACATAAGCCGCCGGTACAAAGCCCTGGCGGTCATTCACCTCCACTTTCCACCAGTCCTTGTTATTACTGTTCAAAAGTGTCAATACATCGCCCTTTTTCATAGACACTTCACGGGGAGACTTCTCTAAGTAGTCATACAAAGCCATTACACACTCTTTGCCCGACTGGTCGACAGTTGGCTGTTCCTGTTGTTTACAACTGCGGGCCTGTGCTCTGAGGGCACCGATTGTGTTAGAAAAGGCCTCCAAATCAGCCATAAGTGCCTCGTGTTTCTTAAGCAGGGCTTCGGTCGAGTCCTCATCCTTCCCGAAGTCATACGAACCCACTATCGGCTCCTTTTCCTACAGATCATCATTTAAAATCATATTAATCTCAAAAACTATTATCATTTAAATATATAACAAATTTAAATTAACTATTAATTTACTGATTAATTAATCAAAATATAAAATTAACTAAAATTCTCAGACAATAAATGGTTTGTTATCATAGTTTGCAACCCGCTTTGCGGGCACACCATCTAAGAGCTGGGTGTGTCATCATATGTTAACAATTATCAAACATTTTGTTAAATCAATTACTAAATCAAATCATATTAAAACCAGTAATACTGATCACTAGTACTCACTCTCATCCAAGACTCGGCTTCATTGGCGTCGGCGAAGTACTGGTGGGCCTGAAGTGATTCTTCGAGATCTTGTTTGCGTTGATTGGACTTATCCTTCAACGCGTGCCACCGATCGTTCAGACCGTAGACACGCTTTTGTATTTCTTCGGCGGCGAAGTGTCCCTCACGTATCATGTCTTCGGCGGCCGCGCAGACAGACCTAATGCGGTGCTCATGATTGTTAATTTCGGCCAAAACAGCCTGGTGCTTTTTGATTAGATTCTGGACACCAATCAAGTCTCGGCCGCGATTAGTAGAGGCGGCGATCGGTTCCTTCTCCCGAACCCAACTCTCTTCGTCTTCAATGTCCCGAAACAACTGCTGGACCCGTAAGGCGTCGTTCAGACGGACGCGACGGGCTTTAATTGGCTGCTGAAGAGTCTTATACCGATCCATAAGTGTTGTTTGTTTGGCTTTAATAGCGGGCGCGTCAAAGTGGCCACTTTCGACAAACTGATTCGCTTGAATCACTACACCATCGATGCGGTCTTCGTGTGACGACACATCGGCCTCAAGAAGTGCCTGCTTTTTCAACAAGTTCTGTACTGACGTCAAATCGCGACCGTAGTCCTCGCTGGCCAACGAACCCTCGATTTCAGTCAGCCATAGCTCGATGTCTTCGACGCCCCGATTGAACTGTTGCTGATCGGCCGCTTCGGCCAATTTAGAGCCCTTTTGTTCGGCCGCTTCGGTCAACGATTGCCACAAATCCGATATTTGTGTAATGCGTTCCTCGATCTTCGGCGCCGCGTAATGGCGGCCATCGATTAGTTCTTTGCCTAAAGTAGTGATATCATCGATACGTGACTTATTTGCGGCCAATTCTTGCTCAAAGTTTTGATGCTTTTGTAGTTTGCCGTTCAAATTGGTCGGATCTAAATACGACTCATCGCTGGCCGTCTTAAGCTTTTCGGTGACCCAACCTTTGGTTTCATCGCAATCTCTCTCAAACTGTTGCAATCGGTACGAGTCCTCCAGCATCGCCCGCCGGACACCCGATCGCTCTAATAAGGCGTTACGACGTTCAAGTAAAGCCGCGCGGCGTTGGGCCACGTCATCGGTGGCGTAGTGTTGGCCTTCAATTAGTTTAGTGGCAAACTCGTCCAACGCCTTAATCTTTTCTTCCTGAGCGGCCAATGACTTCTCAAAGTCTTCGTGTTTTTTAATCAACGCTTCCACCGAATCCAGTGAATCACCCAAATCTTCATTGGCCAGAAAGGCCTCCTGTTTGGCCATCCATGTGTCCGCCTGTTCGGTGTCTCGATAAAACAGTTGTAAATCCATACACTGTTCATAAAGTATACGCCTGTCCTCCCAAAGGGCTGTCAAAGATTGCTTTTCATTTGACAATTGGATCAGTTTTTCGTTCACTTCATCTCTTGAGATATTTTGCTCGAGTAGTCGTTGGCCGGCGTCCGCCGTAACTCGGAAACTGTCCGATCGGGCGTCAATCTCACCCCAATGTTCCTATAGATATACAATACGTTTAGTCATATATTAATATTTAAGTTTTAATTAATAAATTGTTAATTAAATATCAAATTTAATATAATTATCAGATCATTGATGGTTTGTTATCATAGTTTGTACCGCTTTTGGGCACACCATCTAAGAGCTGGGTGTGTCATCACATAATACTAGTTAAACCTAACATTTCTTTCACTAAAATCTATCAATAAATATGTTGTCATTCAATACCTGATGGCGTTCGAGTAGCGCCTCGGCTCCGGCCACGTCTTTGGCCAACTCATCGGCGGATATAATAGACTTCATGTCGTGAACCCATGAGATTAAGTCCCGAAAATCGGCCAAAAACTGATGCAATAAATAAGACTCATCGAGACGTCGGCGTCGCTCTAACGCTTTGGTTTTCAATTGTTCCCAAGTGTTGACAATCTCAGAGTGTTTGGCTCGGGTCTGATCGGCCAAAACTTCGTGACTACCGCACAGCCGTTGGGCCTCTTGGCCTAAAGTGTCCACTTTGTCCGATAGAGCGGCCAAATCGCGTTCAATGCCCTCATGTTTCTGTCATATCATTACAAATAACATTAATAGACTGATAACAATATAGTCATCAAAACAGCCATCACTTACTCGCTGTAGAGTCTGAACGGACACCAAATCGCGGCCGTAATCATCGCTGGAAAGGACGACATCCTTTTCGGTAATCCAAGCGATGGTTTCGTCGGCATCTCTATTGAAGCGCTGTATCTCATGGGCGCCAAACAGTTTCTCTTGTCTTAAGAGTGTTAACTGTCTTAACCGTTGCCACGACTCGTTCAGTTCATCCTTGCGTTTGACCACTAATTCTAACTCCGGATGACTATCGCGTATCAATTGGTCCGCCTGTTCATTGACATCGGCTATACGGGACTCTTGAGATGCCATATCCTTCTGGAACTCATCAAACTTTCGCTGCAAGAGCTCCACATGTTCTAAGTCTTGGCCGATCTCATCGGTGGCCACCAACTGTTCCTTGTCTTTGATCCAAAACATTACTTCATCGCATTGGCGTTGAAACTGTACCAATACGAGCGCCTGCTGTAGCTTAAGACCTTTGTCGGCCAGTTTGGACAGCAATAGTTCCCATAAACGATGCAATTCATCCAATCGTTGCTATAAATAATTACAAATCAATTAATAATTTAATTATATCATAAATTAAACTATTTTATAATTAATTAAATTAAAAGTCAGATTTTGTGGTTTGTTATCATAGTTTGTCCAAATTATGGACACATTATCTAAGAGCTGGGTGTGTCATCATTGTAAATGCTAATTAAATGACTGGATAATAGATCCCATAAACATTTACCTTGATAACATCGGTAGCAAAGTGTTGTTGATTAATCATTTCATATCCTTGTCGGTCCAATTGGACGATAGCATTGCTGTGTGCGGCCACTTCGGCCTCAAATGCCTGGTGCTTTTGTATCTTAGCCTGCAAATTGGTCGGATCCCGATACGACTCATCGCTGGCCGTCTGTAGCTTTTCATTGATCCACGACTCGAGTTCGTCGGCGTCTCTCTTGAAGTACTGGAACCGACGCGAGTCCTCCAACTTTGACCGCTTATCCCGAGCTTCAGACTTAAAGGCCTGGTATCGGCCCAACACTGTCTCCCGTCGCTCTTGGATGTCATCTACTGTTTCCAGTATTTTAATGTCTTTTGGTGGCTGTATATCCATGTTTACGGCCAAAGGCTTACCACCAATTCAATGGCCAATCACTGCAATTCAGGTTATAATAAAAAATAGGTTATTATCACATACTTTACACTCAAATACTTGTAATTTAATTAAATCCTATAGTCTTTACATTAAATGGGTGTTCACTATAACGAGACTAATCTGGTATTAAAAGTGATTAAAAAGTTAAATGGCTTTAAATTTAGTTCACTATTTAAATTTTAAAACATGTGTTTTATACTAATGGCATCCGTTAATTAAAACTTTATTTATAGTTAATTTAAATTAAGTAAAAGTTAAACTAAATAATTGTCTATAAATAGTATATAAATTAATAGTAATTTTAATAACAATTAAATGTAATTAAAAGTAAATTTAAAGCACAGGTAGACTGTATGGGACAGGCATTGCATTGGCTGAGGGCGTTGTCCATAGCGTTATACAAGACTTTAGTTTTAATTATAGTTTATAACTAAATATATATTTAATTGTATTTATAATTAAATAAAACTTACCTTCAATTATCAGTTAATGTCTTAATTAATTGTAAATAAAATATATTTAATTAAAACTAATTTAATAAATAAATATTTAGTTTATTTATATATTTTTTTTAATTGTAAACGTTTTCGCCAATGACTTCATCCTATGAGGGACTCAACCATATATAACGTTCACATATTATGTGCATAACTAACAGTACTTTTCAATACAAAAGGGTTGCAATAATTGTGTTATATTTCGGGACGTCGTTTATGAGTGGGAAGTATTATTTAGGCTGACCTTCGCTCAACAAAATACAGGATTTTAATAAATGTAATGTAATTTTGATGTGTTTTTAGTTACAGTTGTTTAAAAATATATGTTAAACAATAGGCTTATTAATTCATAGCCACAAGCTTTACTGGTTATATTGTTAATTAAATATAGTTAACTAGCATTCAATTAAATGGCATTGAATTGTGTTTAAATATCTAGTTATATACTGTAAATTAAGGTCATACTGAAAATTTTTTTGTCCATGTTTCTTGTATAAATGTTTGCATAAGCATGTATATTTAAAAATTAGTATCCAGAATATTCTGTGCGCATAAATTAATACTTTTAATTATTTTGAATTTAAAATTATAACTTTTCTTCTTATAATTAAAAGTTCTATATTACAAAACCGTTATAACTGTTGTATAACTTATAAACGATATCTTTGATAAAACTTTTACTTTTAAAAACTTTTTTTTTATAGTTTAACTACAAGTCTATAGAAGTCTATATTAAATTATATACTTTTTTTGCTATCAATTGATGGGATATTTATATTAAGTTTTTTTTTATCAATTATTTTGTGACATATAATGAGATAAAAGTTTTTTTATTGAAAAAATGTGTGAAAACTATCCGAAAGACTCTTTGGATCGATTTGGTGATGATTTATGTGAAGTCTTATTGTCGTATCTGACACTTGAAGACCGATTCCGTTGTGAATCGGTGTCCAAACAGTGGCAACGATTGGTGTTTAACTCACAATTGGATCTAATAATTGATGAAAACTTACCAATAATTTCATTAATAAAGTCATCAAAATTTAATTGTAATTTAAAAGCATTTGAATTCATACTTAAAAAGTGTTTGAATATTAAATATATTTCAATTAATATTGAGTGCAATGTTATGCAAGAAATGTTTGAATTGATTATAAACTATTGCCAACACTTGATGTCTTTTATAAACTATTATTTCAGTGATATATCTCTGGAAATGATTGAAAAGTTTTTTCAAAAGTTTGCCAAACAATTGAAAATATTTGTATTTTACGGCT
>JAQIWK010000303.1:0-18295 GCA_034695265.1 Dissorhina ornata | reverse complement strand
TTTTATATTTGATTACATAAAGTAATAATTTTTTTATGTATACTTTATTATCCAACATAATTATATTTAAAAAATAAATTTAAAAGTAAAATGAATTTTATATATAATATTAATATACAGAATATATTTGGTTTCAAAAAAAAATATCAGAATATTCTGTATATTCTGTAGATATTCTGTACGTTGAGTGCCGTAACGTTGTTTGTGAAGGGAATGTCTAAACACATGTGACTTTTGTATTGAATCATTCAATTTGAATGAGTGAACGGTTTTTGAATGAAATTCAATTGAAAATTTCAAATTGAAATGAATTATTGAATGCAGTGTTGAGTTGAGTGTAAAAGTGGTTAACAATTAAATTGATTGTATTTAAAGGCAAACCATGTGCTCGTTGTCGGCCTTTGTATCGCCCGACACATCCCAACACAACAATGACAACCGGACTCTTCGTGAGATTGACCAACAGCTCGAAGAAGGCGTCACCGACTGTGTGGTGATCGATGAGGTAATAATGGATCTATTGGTCATTTGTTGATTCATTTATTGATTGATTTGTTTGATTGTAATTTAGTCTCAAATATATCCGACGATTGAAGTGCGAGACGAAGACATTATTAAGCCGTCGATAGCAGTCAATGAGACGGCAGACAATGTGTTCATCACAAACGATACCACCGTTTGGCGACGTTTTGTCCGCCAATTCAAGACACGAGGCTTTGTATCGGCTCTTCAATCGCTGTCCAACTGTCACCAAGACTTGCCTCACAATCACATCCATTGGTTTCTCAAATTTAGTCAAATATCGGCACAAACTTTGCTGTATTTGTGGCAAATTGTACTCAACTGTTATGTCTTCTTATATCCATTTGCTTTGGTATTGATTTGATGTTTGCATTTGAATGTCATTTAATGTCTAAATTGTTTGATTTGTTTTAACAGAAAACAAATGAAGATTTGTGTCACGACTTTAGCAAATCGATGAATTGGAAGAAGGGTTTGATCCGAGCCTTTGAATGGCACCCGACGGCCAACAAGTGTGCCATTTGTCACATAAATGATTGCATTTATATCTATTCGTTTGATAACTCTTTTGTTCCGCTTCTGAAGCACTCATTACAGACTAAAGTGACAGCTCTTTCGTGGAGTCCTACTAATGAGGACCGACTGGCCGTGTGCTGTGATTCGGTGATCATTATCTGGACATTAGATCCCAATTCAAAACAATACCGTCCATCCAGTGATTGTATTCATATAATTAAATGCTTTATTAGTCCGTTAACTGACATGAGGTTTGATCCAAATGGCCAGTATTTGGCCGCTTGTGGTCCGCAATCGTCAAAGATTTTAGTTATTGATGTGGAGAAGAAAGAAGTGGTGCGAACTGTTCGCCAGTTTGGCACTTGTTTTACGAGAGTTTTTTGGTCGCCCGACAGCTCACGCTTGTTAGTCACCACAACATCTAAACACATCCGCGTTTATGAGACCAACACGTGGTCATCGGCCAAATGGGGCTATCATTTTACCGGTATTTGTCAGACGGCGTGTTGGAGTCGACCCAACGGTCACCTAGTTTTGGTGGCTTTGCGTGACTGCCCGTCAGTGTTTGTAATACCCTTTTACGACAAACCGCAGCCCAAAGATGTCGGCGGTACTCGTAATTGTCTACAAGTGCTGGACATCTCGGAACACGAGTTTCCCAACGGTGTTAAAGTGGGCGGAAGTATTCACGATATGATTTGGGATAAGAATAGCGAACGTCTTGTTCTCTCATTTAAAGGTTTGACTTTTTTTTGTTTGTTTGTTTGACAACGATTTGTATTAATTGATAAATTGTTTGCTATTTTATTACAGATAATAGTCAATGGATTGCATTGTATAAGACAGTGGTTAGACCTAATTTGGAGATCACACCAATTGGTTTCGTTCACGGAGTCAATAGCGAAATACCGCTTCACATGTCGTTTCACAATCCATTCCGAAGCGGTTCCCTACTGACCATCTGCTGGAACAGCGGTATTGTCTCATATATACCGCTTCAGTTTGACTCGAAGTCCAATAAGTCTATGTATACGTCGGGAACTCCTCGCCCGTTGACATCATTTTGTGTGACATCTCCTAACGTAAGCATATCATCGCCCAACACATCATTCAGGGGAACGCCGTTTAGACTAACAAAACCTCTCAACTCTCCATTGCATCACTTTTCTGCCAACGATTCTGTTTTGTCGCCCAAACGACCGCTACTTTTCACTACACTTACCAAACGTGATGTTAATTACGAAGCACTCGATTAATACTTTCATATAATTAGTTAGTTTTAATTCATTCAAATTACAAACGACTCTTAAAACGCCAATGAATTTGTTAGTTTAAAATGTTATTTATATATTTGTAATCCTTTTAAAATTTTATTTTATATTTCATTGCATTTAATAAAAATTGCTTAAAATTTATTCACAAAATTGTGTAATTTTATACGAAATTTTAAACATTATAAGAAAATTCAAAATAGTTTATTTAAATTCAATTAACATTGTATTACTAAATACTATATTACAGGTATTGGTCAAAATAATTAGGATTAGAAAAATACAACAAAATATGATAACTAAATTATAAAAAAACAAAAATTTAAATTAATTACAAACAGAGGGCCAGTCGACAAACTCTTCCACTTTTGGTTGGATTCGTGTGTTTACGGGATAATCAAAAGTGTCAACGATTTTATAGTTAAGACAATTATTATTATTATGATTTAAATTGCTGTCAATATCTTCGCAATCATTACTATCATAGCATATTTTACGAAATACGGCAATTTGTGTACAAAAGCCGATGTCGTTATAATCTCCGTTGGGAGGCGGTTGTCCGACACCAGTCATCTCATAAGTGTATTGCGAATATTGCTTACAAACTGATTGACACCAAACGTCAAACTCATGACGAGTCCACTCAAACTTGTGATCCCAGTGTCTGAATCCTCCCGATTCTCTCAACTGCGGGAACACAACGTTATACTCAACATTGGGTGTCGTAATGATAGCCACTTTGGGCTCAATAAAGCCAAATATGTTGGCCGGCAATTCCGACAAGACATCGGGAGTCAAGTGTTCAATAAGTTCAATGCAAATGATAGCATCAAAACTCTTGAGTCGACTGTCCTTTTGGGCGACACTTCCATTATAGACAATGGCTTTCATAGGTTTGTTACGATCGGCAAACAGATAGTCATAGGGAAGTGGTCGGCATTCATTGATACACATTTGGAGAGTATAGTCATCGCAATCAATAAAAGCCAGTTCATCCACATCTGGAAATCGTTTTAATCGTCTCATCATTTTTCCTTCAGCGCACCCGAAGTCAGCAATTTTGCTAATATTATCGGTTTTGGTCAACACATCCAAAACCATTTGATACCGTTGTATATAAAGTGGTGGACTAAACACTACATCATTTCCCGATGACATCTCATTCTCGTCTTCATTTGATTTCATGTTTGTTTAGGATTTTTGTTTCAAACAAAACAAATTTTATACATTAAAAAAAATAAGTTAAACTAAACATAAAAAATGTCTATAATATTGTCAATAAATAAACAAAATGTTGCGGTAATTAAAAGGTAATAAATTGGACCAAAAAAAATATATATATAGTTTGGTTGAATACTAGATATTCGGGTCCCACTTAAACCGAGCTCTGGGCGTAGTTCTTGGTGTCCAATATTTTGGTGCCACACATACCGCAGATGCCTTTCTTATAGGCACACGCTTTACATACAAATATAAAACAAATACATTAATATTAAAATCAATTATCATTAATATATATATAATATAATCAATTCATTGATCACTAATTGGTAGGTCTTGTTGTCCAAGACATATCCATCAAGTAATCAATGAATGGGTGATACAATAGCAGATGACATACATTGGCAGTAATGTGATCCCAATTGATGTACTTTTTGTTTACAAATCTTGCAACTTTCGGGTGCCTTCTGGTACGGCGAGTATCTATTCTTCTTGGATGTCAACGCTTTGTTTTCATTGATAGCTCGACCGCCACTCTCTGGCCACCCGACCAACACATGTGTGACACAAATGTATTAGTTTTCAAATCAACTTAATTAACAGACATGTAATTACCGGTTGTATTACGGGCGCCGGCTTTCCAGGTGTCCGGTGTTATCACTTTACCTGATCCACCAAAAAAAACAAACACATGTTTACAACAGTTAGTTAACAACAAAAACCAATTGACTGAAAGCCGGTGACACTCACCCAACTTCTTCTGACACTTATCGCAAACCATATCTCAAACTCAAATCAATTCATACCACTAAATGCTGATCCAAACGGTGATCGCGTTTAAGACTTTCACAGTAAAAAACAACTCAATAAACAAAACAAACACTCAATAAATCAAATAAATTAGTAAATAGTGTTATAATTTATACAATTTTTAAAACCCAATAAATATCTAGTTTTGTGTCCATTTTGTACGCAAATCAATGGCAAAGCGTTTGTTGTATTATTACTATTACACTCCTATTGCTGTGTAACGTTATCTATGAATTGGACACAACGTTAACAACCAAAGCATGTGATTGGTTGTTAGAGAGATGAGACAAATGTTTGTTTTTTATGAGTTTTGTTTTGAAAAACTTTTTTGTTTTTGATTTGTTATAAAAATCAATGAAAAAATCAATTCATTTGTTATGTTAATTGAGATGTGATTTGAAATCACTTTTGTTTGAAGTGTTTGTGGTTTTTAGGCGACAATGAGTTGCCAAACAAATGACAAACGATTACTGGTCACTAAATGTTCAAAAATGACAGAAATACCACCGTTTTATGAAAAGGTTTGGATTCAATCAAGTGATATATCATTTAATTTGTTGTCTAACTCTTTGCATGTCTTTAGATACCACTGAATGATGACTCACTGGCCGCTCGTGTCCGCGAAGAAGCCCGGTTTGATAATGACTGACCAACACATCCAATGAATTACCGATTAATCTGTGGTTTGTTTTTGTATTTTTCATGCCTTTCAGAGCAATGTTTTTGCAAAATATGAGCAAAAATGTCATCGAAAACGAAGAATTACAGGTTTGGATCAGTTTTGTAGTGATGTTTGTAGTGTCCATTCAAATGTATAATGTGTTGATATTATCTGTTGACAGAAATTGTGGGTATTATTAGAGAAGTCTTGTTCATCGCAGTCATCACAAAGTTATGAAAAACAACGAATAGATTACTTGGAGTTTAAGAGTATTTGTGGATTACTTGATCCCAAGTCTAAAGCAAAGTTAGTTTGTAATTAAATTTTTAAAATTAAATTAATATCTTTTGTTTGTCTCATACAGAGAGTACTTCACGGCCACAGTGTTTGCCAAACTTCTGGACAACGATCCCAACCATAAGATATCAATTTTAGATTTTTTCAATTATGTGATGAGAAAAGTTTGGTTAAGACAAACACGAATAGCTTTATCATTGTATGATATCACTGGACAAGGATTTCTAAGAGAAACAGTCAGTCACTGTCTAATTAGTTAAAGATGTTATCTAATGATTTGCATTATTAATTGTATAGGATTTGGAAAATTATATTCAAGAACTCATACCAACTCTATCTCAAGTAAAGAGATTTGAATTGAATTTTTAAAAATATTTATTATCAAATCTAATGAATAGTTAGACACATTGGACAAAGCCTTTCATCCGTTTTACATCTGTATAGCTGTCCGAAAGTTTTTCTTCTTCTTAGATCCGCAAAAGCATAACAAAATCAAAATCGTAGACATATTGGGATCTGGTTTTCTCGATGACTTACTTGAAGTATTACTTTGATTTGATTTGAAATTTGGTTTTGTTGTTATAACTGTTTTTTAAACAATAGTTAAGAGACGAAGATTTAAATAAAACTCGAGAGGAAGCCAATTGGTTTTCAGCTACTAATACTCTACGCCTTTATAGCTCTTATTTGAGGTATATTTTTGTGAAAGTTTTTAAAATTATTTAACAAAAATTGGTTGAAAACATTAGGTTAGATGAAGACCACAACGGAATGCTATCTAAATCAGAGCTAATGAAGTGAGTTATGGATTAATTAACTAAATAATTGATTGTAAGATTAATCTTGTAAATATTGTTTACAATTGAATGAATAGATTTGGAAATTTGACAAATTTATTTGTTGAAAGACTATTTGATGTTTGCATCACTTATGACAAAGAAATTGTAAGTCAACTGGAAATTGTGTTTTAAATATAAGTTAATATTTAAGTGAATATTGTTTAGGATTTTAAGACTTATGTGGACATTGTGTTGGCGTTGGAGAACCGGAAAGAGCCGCAGTCTATATACTTTTTGTTGAATGTGCTGGACATCAAAAATAAAAGATGTATCGATTCATTTTGTATCAATTATTTCTTTAAGGTTTGGTCACAAAATTTTAAAAAACAAATACAATTGATTTAATTGATTAAAATGACAGGCAATTCAGGAACAAATGAGATCTCAAGCACAGGAACCGTTGAACGTCGACGATGTTTGCAATGAAATCTTTGATATGGTTCGGCCACTAGACTCCACTCGAATTACTCTCGAAGATCTCATTTCTTGGTATTTAATTTTCTATAGTATTTGTCATAATTCAAGTCAAATACTTTATATTGAATATAAAATATATGGTTTTGATTGCAGTGGTCAGGCGGAGACAGTTATCAATATACTTATTGATATAAACGGTTTCTATGCCTATGAGAATCGGGAACAACAGTTGGTTGATGTGGACTCACAATCAGACACATCAATACCACCACTTGAATCACAACAAGTTTAAAATATAACTTAAACTATAATTTATATATCACTTGATTTTTATTGCATAAAAAGTAATCTTTTTTAAAAACTCATTATTAGTTTCTTTTTTTAGTGTAAAAATATATAACAATTTTATACATAATTTATCGCAATTTGTTAACATAAAACATCCGATTAATAATAATAAAAATAAATAGTATTATAAAAAATAAAATATACATTAAATGTTTAACGGTTTAGAAAAAAAGTTCCCTATAAAACGGTTAGACTTGGATTACGGGAACTCTTTTTACTATTATTGCCACTACTTTCCCAAACGCAGACTGTATTGTCACTATAGACAGCATATAGCAGTTGATTATCGTAAGAGTATGTGATACTAATGTTGTTTTAAAACAAACAAAACATACAATTAGTTTAGTATTACATGAATTATAATATATTATATTTGATAATAGTTTACAAACCAATTGATAGGTAAATGGATGTCTGACTGGATGTACCGAACGGATTCCAAATCCCAAGAACTCCATAGTTTGATTGATCCATCCATAAAACCGGTGGCGATTACATTAACTGATAGACCTTCGGGTGCTGTTGAGTAACAAACGGCTGTAATTCGGGTGTCGGTCGACACTTGACCGATAAGCTCGCCGTTAACGGTATGAACGCAGAGAACAGACTCTGATGTCAGAGAATTGGTTCCATTACTGACTGTTATAATATCGCCTAACGTTTCACTTATGGCCAGTAATTGGACGGCACTCTTGTGTTCAGTCAATGTCCGGACGTAACAAAAGCGACTTAAATCCCAAACCAGACAAACGCCGCTTTGATCACCTGTCACCGCAATACTGAATGATTTGCTGATCGCTATGCATGTTATAGCAGAAGAGTGACCGTAAAGTGTTGTTTGCGGTCTTTTCAGTTCAATCTTCTGGTATGACTGCAAAGTAAACACTTCATTATAAATCATATATTAATGGCATAGTTATGGCCATACCTTAATCGGCTGTGCGATGACATAGGCTATGATAGCGCCCGACGAGTAGCCGATAAGCAATACTTCACAATTAGGAACAGATTTACAAAATGTTATCTAAAAAATGGTATTAATTGTTAAAAATTATAATAACTTTCAAAATCAATTGCAGACCTCATCCAAGAGAACATTGGCCGCTATGAACGGCAATATCGCCGATTCACACTTGAATCTGACGATTGAGTCGGGCGTTGACCACAAACATACGGCAACAGATGTGATATACGAGGTATTCATAAGAGCGCCGCCTTTTTGTCGGCTATACGTTAGGAATAGACTAGAATTGTATGGCATTGCAAAGACATCGTTAGTCGACAATGCAATTAAATGACTTATTTTTGTCAAACAATTTTTCTTCAGCACAACTACCGGTTCGGACTCTACGGGTGAGCCCACAAAAGAACCCCATTTTAGGCCAATTACTTCGGTCATCACTTGAGGCACATCCCGCTCTGCCGGCAACTGTATATCTTGAGCTAATACTGGGTGCGGTATATTTAGGAACAACTGTTTGGGCATTTGACCAAACGTTTTGATCATAGTCTGGATGGCATCCCGTTTGACCGAATCCTCTATTTTCGATACATCAGTTCCGTAATAAGTGGACGGATGGAAGACATTGATGGCTTCGATGGCTGCTTTGCCCGTCTGTTTATAACCAAACACTAAATCAATCCATTTGTTGATATTATGCGACACATTATTGGATTCAAGCGCCTGTCGATTGATTAGTACGAAGAGTCGGGCGTTGTCTCGGCACCAGTTGGGCAGATGAACACTATGTACGGTCTGTCCATTTTGTCGGACACCAAAATTGAAGTTTTCATTATTAACGAGGAATTCGGGTAAAGAGAAAAACTCTGGAATAAACTCTTTAAAGTCGGTGGTTGACTCGCTTGTGGACAACTTCCACGATGTGGCCATTGAATGGAAAGTACGGTCGGGAATGTCAAAGTTGTTGTCCTGATAATTGAGAAACATTTGAGTGAATGGCGGCAAACGGACCAGAAAATGAAGAACAGTGCCACTGTTGCTATAGTGAGCCCCGTAATGAAATGGAGCCGTAGTGGCCGCCATCGGCGACTGGCCATAATCATCACTGCGGTCGTACTCATTCTTCAGGTAATTGTATTGATCGATGTAATACTTTTCACGATTCTTGTGCTGAATGGCTATAGGTTTGGCCAGATTTCGATAAGATTTGGCATCACTTAAGTCCAACACTGGACTGTCATAGTCGGCCAAAATGATAGGAAATACCGGGTATTGCATCAAATCATTGAAGGATCGGCCGCTTATATTATTCAAATGAATCAAATACTCAAAGTTAGATATTTGTCGCTCTCTCCAGCTCTGTGTCAATGCAACCAAACTTTTGCCTTCACTAGCGTTCGGCATATTTTTGGCCTGAATTTGATTATAAAATTCTTCGCGTTGTTCGGTGTCTTTGAATGCAATCAAATACGTTAAGCCGTCCATCAAAAAGATCTCTAACGCGTTGTTTTGCAATTGATATCTTCGTCTCATTATCTTCTGGATCTCATCAAATGGTAATAGTTTTGTCTGACTATCGTCGCCGACGAAATCGTCTATTGGTTTTGTTTCGGTAATGAAATGAATGCATGTATTGCTGACCAGTAGTTCGCCGGGAAATTCTTCGTCGGGCGTAATGATCGATGCCTTCGACGTATAGATAATGCGTTCGTTTACGTGAAGTCTGAAGATTAGGGCACAAGAATCGGACGAATCAAAGCCAAAAATATATGAAAGTAATTGTTTGGACTTTATATGGCTCTTAGGATCGCTGAAGAATCGGTCGCTAATATCCAGCGAACATCTCTTTAGTTTACGTCGAATACGGTTCGGGCCTTCGATCGGATCCAAAGACCACGAGTTGGGATACATGTCCTCGAAATACCAGACGGCCCTCTCGTGTGTCAGTTGATCAGCGATCCATTTCCAAGACTTTTTAAGTGCAAAATTCCTCGTTTGATCTCTTTTTAAGTAATGCATGCATTGCTTTCGCTCTTTATTTTGTGCCTCAACTACACTATGGGTCACACAAATGGCTGTTTCCATCACTTTACGACTCAACTGTTTCATCCGATTGAATGTCCGATTTTTTGTCATTTCTACTGACTTTTGGTAACTTTTTTGCGATTCAGACAACAACTCAAACCAACGACTTAACGATTCCTTATAGGGTTTATCGCTATTGTTAATTAAGTGAGAGTCAATCACATTAAGTAAATGTTGCAAATCCTTTAACTTTTCTTCGTCGGCGATCGCATCAATTAAATCACAAATAAATGCTTTGAAATTAACGCCAAACTCTTCACTCGACTTAATTAAATATGTAAAGCAATTCAATGTAGTAATGGATGAAATACTAAAAAGTCTTGTTTCTGTCGACATTAACGGACTAATCAAATACAAGACAAGTCGAGACAATTGAGTTCTGATTGTTTCCCTACAGTTCCATAAAATATTGATCCAAAGAGTCTTCTTTTTATTACGAGAACCTTCCGTATGAATCGTTTCCATTATTTGGCACAATATATGCAAAATACTGAGTGAAAAGTACTTTTCCTTATCATTGTTCAGACAATCTTCAGCTAAAAACAAAATCAAAAATCATTAAAAAAAATTAAAATTGATATCCAATTAAAATATATGACTTACTCTTAAACAAAATAAAATCAACAGATTTTGGTAGCAAATCCTTAAACCTTTCGATAACTTCTTTGTTATGAAGATGTGTTTTATGATGATTATTGCGAAGTCTTTCTGAATTATCAAAACTAGTGAACGACGACGAGTCAAACGTCTCGTTTTTGGGCGAAACAGATCCGCTGTCATAGTTCTCGTCGGGCAGAGCAAACATATTCAAAAACATTTCAGTCGTATTGGAAGCTAAATGTAATACAAAATCTAACTATACTTTTAAAATTCACTTAAGATATAAACTAATTGTTTACAAACCTCTTGAGTTGCGGTGAGGAATGCTTTTAGTTTCGTCGGCGATATTCTGTATGCAATCAAATGCCGACTCAAACAATACTATTTGATTGTCCCGAAAGGCGCATCGGTTGGTCGACTGTACCTTTTGCTCTAATAATGCAAAGAATTGCAAAGCATTGCAATAAATTTGATAGTTATTAGCGCCAGAACTGGAGAAAAATGTGGCCGAAAAGTCACGCAAAATATAGTTAACGTCTTCGTACACCAAATCGTCTTCGTAGCCATCGATCACGTCAATTGTTTGCAATTCATTCCTCTGTTTATAGCAATTATGATTTATAATCACTTTTGCCAGACATTCAAGTAAACCATTTTCGTAAAGCTCTTTGAGAAACAATGTACTGAATGAAGGCATGAGTCGATAGAAAGCTTGCAAAGCGTTGTGACTCAAAGAGATATCGTAAACACATTTCGGCAAAACAGCAAACAGTGGCACAAAAAACTCTGTTTGCCATTCATTGGGAGCTCTGTTAATCTCAAACGAATCTTCAATAGAAAAGTCAGTCAAATCGCTCACTTCGATGGTAATGGCCAGACATATGTTGACCAGTTTAGATGAGGTCGGGTATCGGTGTAATTGATTGGCCAACAAATGAAAGCCTTTGCTTTTAATAAATTGATTCATAGCTTCTGATGATTTGCATCGTTTAATACATGTATAGAGAGTAGACATCACACACTCGCGGACACGGAATGACTTATTATTAGCAAAAACCATCAGATATTCTAATTTAACGATAGGACCGACCACTTTGGCCAACATATCGTTATCGATGGCAGTGATAATTTCACCGATCAATGTAATCAATGCGGCAGTGATTTGGTCGAGACAATCGTCGACCACCACTTCGGTAAGTGAGATCTCTTCGTCCGATATGATCTCCCACTCGTCCACATCAATGGCGTCCAAATTTAATTGACTGGTCCGGTGAGCGCCCGACTCGATATCAATGACCCAAACGGATGGAAATAAATAGTAAAATGAATTTCTCGATTGACTAATGAATGTCAACTCTGACCGATGAAGTAACACAAGACAGTCAAACACATCGCTTAATAGCGACAGATCGGGAGGTTTTCCGATGAGAATCTTCAATATTTTGAGCACTAATACAAGTGAGTCTTTTGTTAAGTGAAGATCTTTGCGATCTTTTAATTCAGTGTACATTTCTTGTGTCATAAATAGTATTAACTGTAAAACGTTTGCTTTTTTCATTTGAAAAATATTAAAACTTTTGTACGGATTTGTGTATGAAATGAGTGATAATAGTGTCTGATATAGTGATTTGGCTGTATTGGGATTCCGGTGCCATGCCTTCCACGAGCAGACCAAAGTGGCGATGCCATCGCTGGATGTGATTATAGCATCGCTTTCACAGCTGCTGATTGAAAATTGGCAAAAATGTCTTAACAACGACTGTGAGATAACCGTTTTAGGATTCTCTAACACCAAACCAATTAGTGATAGTCCGTCGTATCGATTAATAAACACATTCCTGTGCTGAACGTGTGAATCAAATACTTTGAGCAATATTTCCAACGCTTTTGACTGTAACTTCTCATCGGTAGTGATGTCGACAATATGTGCGAAGAGAAACATAAACATTTCGATGCCGCCCGAGTCGGACACCGCCTTATGAACGCCGTAATAAAACTGGCGGTCAGTTCGGCCAAATTCAATCACTTTATGTTCACTAATATCTGACACATTTGAATGAGTAATATTTGCCGATATGTGTCGTTTGGATGAAGTGGTCCCGAACGGTATTTTAGGAATATATGAAGTGCTGGCCACCCAGGGTTTCGGGTAAACTAAAAATTGGTCACTTTTTAACGGTTTGTAAACAACCGCGATATTGTCTTCTAATGTATGACTTTTATCTGTTAGGGAGAGCTCGCGAAGTGCTACCAAAACATCCGTAAAGTTAGTGTCGGACAGACTCTTGGGAATGATTAACGATTGAGTTTTGCAGTCATTGAGTTTGCAATGAGAATAGTTGGAGAAATCAGATCCTAAACAGTATAAGTGAAGTGTCGACTCCAGCGACAGTGTATTACGAAAAAGCATAACATTTCCGCACTTCCAGTCGATGCCTTTGTCGATGCCGTAAACGGTGCCCAACAGTACGGTAACCGATTGGGGATCTTTTGGTATAATATTAGCGTAGTTTAGTTTAACCGATTGCTCGCTAATGCCATCAATACTTAACGATATGGACAGTGAAGATGTGTAGCGCTTTAGATACACTTCTTTCATGTTGAAGCGCAAGAGATGCCATTTGCCCAGCAGTCCGGCCGCACCAGTTTGGTTGTCTTCGGTGTACACCAAACTCTTACCGTTAATTAGTTTACATATTCGGTAAACAAATTGTTTGAAATGAAAGTCAAACCATATTTCAATGGTTGCCGATTCAAAGGCTATTGATATTAAATGAACTCTCGTGATTGTTTCGTGATTTGTGTGGACACTGGCGTTGATTTCATTCAAATTATTGTCATTGAAAAGTTGTGAGTCGTTTGGCGTCGGACTTGATTTATAGTTAATATTTTTGTCTAAATATATCCATAAAGCTATTGAAAATGTCTTACAAGTGGACGATAATAGATCCGTGGGTTTAGGCAAAGGCATGGCCATCGCTGCCGCACTCCAACTCATTTGGTTTGGTTTGATCTTCGAGTCGTAGATAATTGAGTGACGCGTTTGGCCCACAAATGACGATATGATGGGATCGTCGGCCGACTTTGCCGATACAAGAACCGGTTCGGTCGGGAATCGCAACGACCACATGGGAGCCGATTGGCGGTCACGCTGTTGGCCAACAGACACTATTTGATGTAACGCTTCCAGACATAAGTCTGACGGATGTATTGGATCTTTGAATAAATTAATAAATAATTTCAAATGACGTGAACTAATCCGATGGCAACACATCTCAACAAACAGATCCAAAATAGCCGATTGGAGAGCTCGGAGTGGCGGCGGTGTCGACGACTCTTTGGCACCATTTTTGAGACAATGACTGCCATTACTTAATAATGAAGACGCGATGTCGATGTCGTACAGAAGGCACAGATTTTCGGGACTTTCGCGGCAATAGTCAACGAGTTTGCAGATAATTGATGGCAGAGTAGACTCATCGGTGTTGTTGTATTGACGTGTATTGTGGCCACTATTGGACGTGTGGTGTAGTGGTCGTCCCAACCAATCCATGGCCAATCGGCACACTTCGTGCCATGTTTTGTGAGCTGTTCCCGATTGGCCGGTGTGACAGCTCATGGCATTCAGTATACAATTGGACGACAACTCAATACTATCGGTGGGACTGATAGTCATGGTATCGATGGCGGCGGCGGTGGTGGCGCCGGTCATCGTCCTCATGGGTCCAGTGTTTTGTTGACTTAATTGTTGACAAACGATGGCATCAATTGATTAGACATGAGATGTGTGTCGCGATAGTCATAGCGACAGCCAATCAACACATCATTGTATTACTTATGTATTGTAATGACAATCAATGTAATGGATATTCAAACGATGGTTGAAGTGATGTCCACACTTGAAGACAAACACTCAAAACAATTGTCTTAAAAAACAATAATAAAAAATAAAACTTTTTTTAAACTCAAAAAAAACGTCAACAAAAACCCATACAATATGTACAGTAAGGCTCACATACACTGTACACACTATATATGAATAAAGTTTTTTTTGTACATTAAATTAGTTGTAAACTTATTTTTGTTGTAATTTTTAGTTTGAATTGTTTATCACCATATTTGATCAATTGATGATCAACAACAACAATAATTTTTATATTGAATTGAATTATAAATTCATCGTAATTGAACTTGCTAATAAATATATCAATTTATAAATGCATTGCAATGTATTTGTATACAATGTGCAACTTTTGTGCACATGATGTGTGCTTTACAGAAAAGCTCTGGTTTCCCCTCTGAAGTGTTGGTGTTTGTGAGGTTAGGTTAGGTTAGGTTAGGTTTGAAAAGTTTTTTACCCTGTTTAAAGTATTTTGTATCATAGTGAAATATAACTAAGCCGTACTAAAAATCCGTTTTTAATACAATGACATCATTCTAATAGTAAAATAAACTAATTACCTTGGTCAGTATGATTTATCCCAATTGACTTACTCATTAAGTTTTGACCAAGTAAAACTGTTATATACTGCCCCTTTCATTAATTTATTAATATTTATATTAAAAATATTAATCACACCTTTATATGACATATGTGAATAATGACCAAGGCACTTTTATTTTAGGGATTTTACTAAAACAATGACTAAATAAAAACGTTTTACTAATTACAAAAAATTTTAAAATTTAATCACATTTTATTACTAGATTTTTTATTTTAAAAATAATTAGTAATACATTTTTTGTTGTTTATTTTTTAAGTGAACTATTTAATCTAGTTAAAAAACTAACCTAGCTCATATCAAATACGTTTTTGAGCTTAATTTGTGGATAAACGGAATTTTAGTACAGTCTAAATATAACCAATTAATTTCTAATTAAATAAGTTAGCTATTTGTAAATTAATCTCATAATTTGATATATAAAACAATAAACACTTTGATTTATCAAAATTCATTGACACAATTTTGTTCATTGACATTGTCTAGGTGATTATAATGAATTTAATGAACTAGGTAAAAGGTTTATAAATAGGTTCAACAAGTTCATTTGAATGTATGATGAATAATATGGTGGATTAGTAGAAATTATATCTATCTATTACTTTACAGATTCTGTAATACAGAATATTCTGGGTATAAATGTTTATATTTATTAAATTATTTTTAAATATAAATATAATTTTAAAAATTATTTTTATAATAATTTTTATTATGATAATAAATATATAAACTTTAAATGTTTATAAAAAATTAAAATTATATTTATAGTTATTAGATTAATTAAATGTAAAAGATTAATTATATGATAATATTTTATAATAAAAATAGATTTAAAAATTATTATTTAATTATAAAAAAACCTATGAAGATAAATTTAAAAATTATTTAATTATTTAATTCTAATAGCTTTTCTTTGCTTTGTTTTCCTTAGTTTTATAAATTATAATCTTATTTATAAAATTAATTGCATAACAAGTGACGACCTTATTATCATTATCATTGAAATATAAATTATAAAAAATAAGATTTATTTATTTTTTGTATACATAAGTAAATCAGTTCTATAAGTATTAAATCATAAGATTTTTTAATTTAAAACAAAGCAAAAATATCAGCTCATAAAAGGACTGGTGTTTTGTTTTTGGTATATCATTGGCATATCACTAAATGATATTTTTTAAAACTCAAGTTGGTCTTAACATATATAAACGTATTTAAATTGCATTTTTATTACCAAGATATCTTTTAACAATTACTTTTAAGGATTTAGTTTAATCTCTGGGTATATACTGATAATTCTTATATAAAACACTTACTGATTAGTTAATCATTGGGTTTATAACAGTGAACCGACAAATGAAATACAATTGTATAACAATATCTCATACAATATCATATGAAAATAAATATATAAACAAAATAAAAGTGAAATAATGTAATTAATTTTGTAATATACAAGTGCTTTTCACGTGAATTTTGTAGTAACAGACATAATTTGTAACTTGTGTATATATTACACCTTGATAAACTTGAATAATCTTATATAAAAATTGTTAAAATCAGTTAAATATTCAAATAAAAAAAAGTTTGTTTCAAAAGTTTATTTAGTATTAAAAATAAATACAGTCATCATCTGTGGTGACGACAGGGATCTATAAAATTGATTTTGACGTCAATAGGACTGTTGTATAGTTGTATAGGTGTTGTCGAGTGTTGAATGATAACTGTTTAAGTGATCACTAGATTGTAGTCCGAGAGCCGAAACACTGGGCCAACGATTCCTCTCTCGATATTCTTCATACACCCGAAGAATATATTGTTAGAGAATAGCTGTAAAGCATAGCTATTCTCTCTATACTATTCTGTGTGGGAGTGCAGGTAAGCCAATGAGACGTTTACTATATGTTAAAGCATTACTATATTTTTTTAATACATAACTACCTTTCGTTGTACTATAGATCATATCATTCACCACTAGTTTTATGATAGAAAGATCTGCCAATTCTGTTCAATCGGACGCCAAACGGATCGCTTGGAAATTAAAACAAATTAAATATATTTTAGTTTTATTTTAATTAAATAAATTTATCCATGATATTTATATGATCGGCCACCGCCACCACCATCTCTGTACACCATAATTATATTTCGGACAAAAATCTATTCAAATTTTATTTGAGAGAAATATAAATCAACGCTAATCTGGTCCTGAAGTGGACGTCCATATTGTATATTCAAACCAACAAAAAAACTTAAAAAGTAAGTGTAATTTTAATTTATTATAATTTAAATCATGTGTATATCAAATAGTATCAAATATTAATTGAAATAACCAGGGTATATATTTATTTCTAAATTTATAGCTTGGTTATTTTTATTGACATTTCACTGGAATATTACTTATATCTTATAAATTCATATAAATTTTTAATTTATTTATATATACGGTATTTCTTATTGTTAAGCCCATAGACCTGCATTCTGAAAAGTTTCCAGGTGAATGGTTGATATAATTCATGTGGGTCAATTATAAAAGAATATATTTACATTTATAAAAATTTATATAATATTAACTTTATATTTGGTTCTAATAATGAGATCCTATGGGAATTTATTGCTTGAAAATATTGTTTGTATTTTTACACTTAAGAATAAATATAATAATTTACATTTAAATTATATTATACGGACTTAATGTTTAGTTTTAAATAAAAGTAATGCAAATGTAAATTAATGTAATATTAAAGTAAGTATAAGTTTTGTTTGAAATAAATAGATAAAAATGTCTTAAATTATTACACAATTTCTTAATATTTTATATCAAAAATTAGTTAATTGTGTTGACAACAGTGTTACAGTGTATTCATTAAATAAAACCACAGATTGTATCACATATTCATTGCTGTTTTGTTATCGTATTTGTCTTGTAATTAATATAAGCATTGAAGTGAAAAACTTATTAAATTTAGACAACATATCTGATAATGTCTTATCATCTGTTATGTAACTTATGCCAGTGTTGTATTATACTATTTATTTTGTATTGTATGTATCAAATGAACAGTGAAACTGTTTAATTATGATCTAAAAATAGATGTATTTATATATAAATATTTTTGTAGTAAGAAATTTGTGGCCTGAAATCAGTTGCGTGATTCTTGCCACGATTGAGTCCATCTCTCTCTCTCTCTCTCTCTCTCTCTCTCTTTCTCTCTCTCTTTCTCTCTCTCTCTTTCTCTCTCTCT
>JAQIWK010000302.1:0-18336 GCA_034695265.1 Dissorhina ornata | reverse complement strand
GTGATGTATAATAATAAAAATATATAATAGAAAAAATAAAATATTTTATATATTCAACAAAAAAAATATATGTAATATATAAGTTGCTATTGACTACACACCTGTCTATTTGAATATATACCTGGTACCTTTACACCAGCATATTCCTAAGCAATATACATAATACTTAATTTGCAAATGTATGCTAATGTATATATTATATTCATTAATATATTATATATAAAATAATTCATATATTATTATTGAATTAATATATTATTTTATTATTGTTTCGGATGATAGAGAAACAGCCGTTTTGTATATAATCTGATCAAAAAAGTTTGAATGCCTTTTGGATGGCATTCATTCATTCATTCACTTAAAAAACATATACAGAATATTCTGTATGTGTTTTGTATGAGTAAACTGATTGTGATTTTTCAAAACGCTGTACATATACACCACTACTTGTCTTGAATTATAATTAAACTGTTTTTTTATATATTATATTAATTACATAATAAGTTTATATACTATTTTATTTTTTTTAAATAATGCATTTTATAAAACATGTAATATTTATGGCTGAATTATATTATGTTCAAGTATTGGTCAAAACTGGTTGCAAATTAGCTTGATAATGATTTAAAACAAAACAAAAAGTTTATTACTTATTGACATTTTTAATATATTCAATAATTCAGTTCATTATCAATTAAATAATTGTATTTAAATTTTTATTTTATATTAAAATTGATTTTTTTGAATGAACTTTTTCAATGACTTTCAAACAAATTGGTCACGAATTTTAATGTTTTGAATTGAATATTGTGTTTATTAAATACAAATATTTATTACCAAGGACAAAAGTATATTTTTAAAAAATAGGTTTAAAAGTTTTAAATATTTATTTTTCATTTAAAATTTGTTGACAAATATACTTTTATATATATTCTTGTTTTTAATAATATAAAAAATTTATTTATAATGTTAAATTATTATATCGGGTATTAAATTAAATATTTATAAATTATGTGTAATTAATAAATTAATAAAATAAAAGCCATTAATCATGACTCGGGTTACGGCTGTTAACTATGATGTGAAGCCATCCCAACCGATGTCGGCCTCAAAATGGACAGCCGATGGCGATATCATACCGGAGCCCAAGTAAGTCATTACCAACTTTTAATTATTACAGTAATAGTGTTATATGTTTTATTAAATTTACTAATAAAATTAATAATTTACAAATTACAAATAAAATAATTAGATAAAATTTTGTATTAAATTATTATTATCAAGTATAATTTATTAACTTAACTATCTTATTTAATATCTGATTATTAAAATAACATTATAATTTATAAATAATAAATTAAATGTATAATATAATATTAATAAATTTTATATAAATTTTAGTTAAGTTTTGTAATAATTATAATTCATAACACAATTTATTATAACTATTAATATAATAAATGTATAAGGTTAACTTATGTTAATTAATTAAATAAATTTTTATATAATTTTAATTATTTAAAAGTTATTATACTATCGCTAACCAAACAAAAAATGTCCATTTGTTTAATTATATAAAACAATTAAATATTTATAAATTTACGAGTATTTTATAGATTAGAGTAACAAATAAAAGCCTCAATTCTGGGCTCAAACCATGAAAACCAAGGCTCAAAAAACGTGTACAGATTCTGTGTTTTTAATGTATATTTTAGTTTATTTTATAGTTAATATATTTTTTGGGCTCAAAATGTTATTTACTGTTTGACATTAAAATAATATTTTGTTATATTGTATTATATTTTTGGGTATATATTCATACAAATAGCTAGCAATTTGTTGTGCAAACAAAATTTAGTTTCATTTTTTGTGATCAAGTGTTTAGCAGTTTTATTATTTCAAACCAATTTTTTTGTGACTGAAATTGTAAGTAAATTATATTAAAATTATATTAAAATTTAAAAATATAAATGTTTTGGTTGTATTAAATTATTGTTAAACTTGATTTTTATTAATAATGAAAGAATATTCTGGATATAAATATATATTATATTAATTTATTAATATTTGTTTTTCATGGTTGCAATAATATATGTATATTTATGCAGTTTAGTTGTGTTTTAGTTTGGGTTAACAATTATTGGCAATCAATTTGGATTACATTATCAATCAATTATAACAAATTATTAATATATTTATATTATAAATGTTTATTTTGATTTACCATTTTATCTTATATAACACCTTTTGACATTTTTATAAGACAAATATATTATTGATTTTAGTAATATATTTTAATTAGTATAAAATGATTATTTAATTAATGTTTGTTATAAATTGTTTAAATTGAAAATTTTAAAAAAGATTTCTATAACAAAATTAAGTTTACAAAAGTATACAAAAATAAAATTATCATAAAATTATTATTTAAATATAAAATTACTTTTTTAATTTAAATTTTAATTAATATTAATCTTAAGTTATTAATTTATAAATTATAATATAAATTTGATGTTAAAATTAATAATAAATCTAAATATTAATTTTACAATATTTTGCATGAAAAATAAATTTATTATAAAATTTTAAACAAAATATAATTTTTTACATAAATCTATAAACATAAAAGTGAATTAAAACATTTATTAAAATTGCAAATCATTTAAAAATTATATTTGTATTAATAATAGTTACACAAAATTAAGCGAAAAGTTGCGGAAATCAACAAATCAACACATTTTATGTAATATGTTTTGCGGGGGAAGAAAATGCAAGTATGAGTTATCCAGCACATGGACTGACCAGCACAAGGCATTGCCCGGAATATTCTCACACTGGTAATTACCATGATATTAATCATTAAATCATTATTTATTTTATTGATTTGTAACACTTTTTGTAATATTTAAATCATAAGTTTAATAAACTCATAATAATTTGTATTATCATGATAATAATTAGGGTTACCGATGATATTGTAGCCATGGCTCGACCCAACACTGATCTCATACACAAACATGATTTAATACAAGCCTTTCACAAGTAATACTTGATTTGTGATTATATTATAATTATTTTATAATCAATACCCTTATTTAATGCATATAATTATAAATATATTTATATTGATAAATTTTTAATTATTTATTTTGCATGATTAGAAATAATATCAAATCCATAATAAACCTGCAGGAGCCGGGTGAACATGCCTCGTGCGGTAATGGTCTGATGGATAGCGGCTTTTCATACGATCCCATATTATTCATGGAAAATAAAGGTTTACTTTAATTTTTATAAATATTAATTAAAACCCGGAATTGAAAATATATTTTATACAAAAAATATTTGACATAAAATTATATTAATTATATTAGTTTTGTGTCAAAATATAAAGTATGCTATAAAAGTGATCATTAGATTAGATTTTTATTTGAATTGATGGTCAATTAGCACGATATTCATACACTTATATGTATATAAAAAATAATAATCAGTCCTTTGGTGCCATTCATTAAATACTAATTACAATTATGAGACTATATTTTATATATATTTAATAGTCAAATAAGTTTTATTGGATATTTATACCCTATTTACATCTCTCTCTCTCTCTCTCTCTCTCAACTCAATTAGTTTTCATAAATAATTTGTAAAAAATTGTGGAATTTTTTATATTAATTATATTTTGAATACAAAAATTGATTAAATTTTTATACAATGAACTACTTTAATGATAAAATTTAACTTAAATTTAAAGTCAAATTTTAATATAAATTAAAAATTAAATCCAATTTTAGTATATTTTTACAATTTTCAATGGAAAGACTATTCAATAGTATCGGATGAAGTGCTGTTAGATATGGTCAAAGTGTTGACATTTGCGCTCACAGAAGGAAAAGTAATGTTAAAATAAATAATATATTTAAAAACTATTTATTCAAATAAATTAATATCTGGCTAATAAAGGTAGCTGTTCATTGTCACGCCGGGCTCGGGCGCACCGGTGTCTTAATTGCCTCGTATCTGGTGTTTGCCTTAAGGATCAAACCACACGATGCTATTAGATATGTCCGATCAAAAAGGTGTGCTGGCTGCTAATTTTTATTTAATTAAAATATATAATAAAATATAAATTAAACATGTATAACATTTTGTATCTTGGTGTTATTTTAGGCCAAATTCTATACAAACTCGTGGACAAATTCTAAGTGTACTACAGTTTTCCCAATATGTCTTACCATTATTTGTCATCTATCAGCACATGTAAGTCACTATTACTTTATATTTTTTTTATTGTTATACTTTTAGTGTTAGTTATATATTAAATAAATCAATATTTTTTCTTAAGATACATTCAGTACAAATCTAATATTCAATAGCTCCCTCTCCCTCTCCCTCTCTGAGTCTCTCTCTCTCTCTCTCTCTCTCTCTCTCTCTCTCTCTCTCTCTCTCTAATAATGTATAGATTGTGTGATAATTACATGTTTAATATGAATTGTTACTAAAATCGATAAAAAAATAAATGAATAATTCAATGGTTAGGGGTTTTTGTGTGTGATTTGAAAATATACATAAATCTTGTTTCAAGATATCGATTAAAATATAGGTTTAAATCAAAAATTAATTTCAGATTTATTCCCAAAATTTACAGAATTAGCCGACAAATGGGTCTAAGTTTGTCACAAATACTGGTCCGCCAACGCATGTTATTACATGGATATGAGTTAAGACATCTCAAACATATACCAAAAGTAGGTTTTTTATTCAAATAAAATTACAAATTTTATTTTATTTTATTATAAAAATTTATGTTTAATTCAAATAATATGCAAATAACGAATAAATCATTTGAAATTATAGTAAAATATATATTTTTGGCATTTAATTAAAACTTTTGAAAAGTTATAATTAAAGCATAAAAATATATATACATGTATTTAATTCTCAATAGACTTCAAAGAGCGTCAAACTTTGTCCAAAAAATATAATACATAATTACATTAATTTCAAGTTAATTATACTTTTATTCATGAAAAAATGTATATTTAATATTCACAATACAGACACTAATATTATATTTTAGACACTATTATAATAGTGTATGGATTTAGTAATTATATAATACAATATAAATGCAAATCTATTTAATTATTTACTAATGACTTTAGTTTTGAAACAAAAGTTTTGAAAACTATTTTTAAACATATTTTCAATTAATTTGTAGATAATTTACATGATTTGTGAGCGACTATTAAAACTATGCGCTAAACACAAGACATATTCACGAGGCATTAACACCGGTATAAGTGGATCAGCTAATGATATTGACATTGATTATCAATTGGATAAAAGCGATAGTTTTTCAAAATATTTTTTCTCATCGCTAACGGCCAGTGCGGCCGACCTGTTCCGACCCAATCATCACCGACAGAACCGTCACAATCACCACCAGCGACGCCGAAGTCGTCGGCCACTGTCCGACAATACAGTGGCGCTCACATCGGGAATCGGCAGCCCATCCACAGACCTTACAACTGAGTTGGACACCATCGATGACGACAGTCCTAAGATTTTACGCAAAACTATTAAAACTAATCACCGATTAGTTGAACAAAACGGTACACTATCGGCGCCACAATCAGCTCTTTCGGCAGTTGACGGCCAACTGTTAACCGTAGACTCGCCGTTGAGCGCACCTATGCTTCAAATTAATAGCATAGGCCTCCAGTCACCCATCAAACTAGCAACTAATGGCCATCAATTGTCTTCATCGTCGGCCACACTTAGCCAATCGTCTGATGACTGCGATGGTGATGACGAACAACTGGATTCATCGCTATCCGAAAGCATGACATCTTTGATTGAAAGTCTTGGCTATCGTGTGGTCAAAATTGATTCATCGCAGATGCTCTACGAACAGGACATCCAGTTCACTGACAACAATACAAACAATGATAATAATAAAAATCAATTAAATCACACTTTAAATGATAAACTAATAGATGAAGAGTTTTTTGGTCGAAATAAATCTTCATATGATAACGAAGACTATGATGACGTGTCGGACGAGTCGGTCACTGTTGATGACCCGTTGGACACTAATAACGGAAGCTCTGGTTTTGTGTCGTCAGTAAACACCGGTAATAGCGAGGCCGACGATGACGCCGACCATATGCCAGTTGATCCCAAACAAGTGGTTAAGGCTTTGGTGTCCGACTATACCGTCTATAGTAAGCCGTTTGGCTATAATTTAATGCAATATCAGGTATACTTTCAAACACTTTATTAATATTTAAATTGTGCTAAAAGTTTAGTCACAAGACTAATAAAAATTTAATGAAATTGATTATCAATTAGTATTAATTGGATATTTAATTATAGATTAAACATATAATTAAACTGATATTTAATAAACTTTTGATAATTATAATTTGATATACAATTGATTATAATTTAGTCTAAATCTCTGAATAAGTATATAATTTATTAAATCAATCAAACGATTCAATAATTATACCGATTATTAATTAAAAGTGTTTTAATTGCTTGACATATGATGTGAATTACAATTATTTAATATCCATTCAAACGTGTTATAAATATTTCTAAATCATTTAATAATATTTTTTAAAAGTAACATTACAAAAGTAATTAAAAATATAAAATATTGTTAATTAGTGTTAGATTTATAAATAGTAAATTATAGTAAATTATAAATAATTTTAAAAATTTATTTTTACAAAAATTAAATTACAGAAAGAGTTGAATACAAAGCCGATGGCATGGGATCGGTTGAGTCGCGAGACAAACGTGGAAATATTGGGCGCTTTGCTCTGGTCTTGGATTGACTCGTTGTCCGATACGGTACTCACGAAGACAGCTCTGTGTCATATTGTGGTCAAAGCTGAAGTGCCGGTGTCTGCCTTACTCAAACTAGACCAGGTTAGTTTATATTATAATAAATATATAGTATACAGAATATTTTGTACAAAAAATTACATTTTAAAAATTAATTTTAATTAAATAATTTATTACAAAAGTCTGCTAGATATACGCTGGAATATCTATTGAGATTTATAGCCAGATTAAGCCCTGACCAAGATGATCGCGCACTGCTATTGCGGCACCTGATGGCCAGACTAACCCGACAAAAGTTTAAGATATCCGATGAACGGTCGGTTCCCGATTCGGTAAGAAGTTTAATATTTTAAATATAATTTATATTATTAATTAATTTAATTAAAATATTTAATTAATAGCGGGATTGGCCTGAAATGCGAAAGGGAACGGCAGGTCGTATACTACTATTTGCTGATGGTTTATACCAAATGTTTAAATTGAATTAAATTTAAAAAAGTTATATTTTAATTATAATATTAGATAATCATTAATTATATTTTAGATATGTATTTATTAAAAACTTTTTATTGTTACACTAAATGCCTAAACATCCCAAACACTTCCCAAACATATCATTCAAAAAAACATTGCAAACAATTACAACAAATTGACTGAAAAATTATTCACTAATTTCTAAACAATTATTAATATTTTTGGGTAAAAAATTTATTGTCCATTAAATTTACTATATATTTTATATATAAAATTATTTTCAAAAAATATATAACATTTAATTATCAAATAAATTAATAAAAATAATTTATAATTCAATTAAATTAAAAGTTAATATTTATTATCAATGTATTGACCAAAAAAATTAATTACAATTTGTTAAACAATTCTTCAACTTTTGAACAATTATTATCATTAATTGGTTTATCATTAGACAAATCTTCAGGTATTGGTTTAGGATTTACCATACGATGGGCCTTCCAGTACTCACTTGTATGGCCCAATTGGTCATCATTACCGACGGGGTTCCCATCACTTTTGGTCAACAATTGATTGGCCTTTTGTTCCCTTTCATCATAAGTATGTAATATCAATGTCTGTAACCACTCAAACATTGGCCGTTCGGTACGTTCAGTGTCCACAATAACTGGATAGATGTGGCGGTGTTTGAACTCATCCACAGCGGGTTGTTGGACGTCCCAAAGGATGGCCTCATGAATACCATCGCCGCCGTACTTATCATTATATTTATCGTAATGAACGTCTTCTAACAATAGACCTAAACCGGGCGCTCGGGGTATGTCTATACGGGTGTTGGCAAACGCCTTGATTATCGTGTCTTTATTAGTCATACCACGCATTACAGCGATAGCCAAACCAATCATTTTGCGGATCTGATGCAACATAAATGACTGGCCGCGCACTCGTACGACCAGAAACTCAAGTTTATTGTCACTCATGAGGAATGGTTGCGAGCAATCCATAGTCACTATATATCGCATAGCACTGGCATCGGTGGGTGCTTTGGCTGACGTAAAGTTATGATAGTTGTGAGTACCATGGTACATCTTTAATATACCATTAAACTCATCAATGATATCACCAGTGATTCGATAGTCATCGGTGGTCTGGGCATCAATGGGTGCCAACGTGTACGACGGCATCAAATAGCTATAGGTTCGGCCGTCACAGTAGTTCTTGGCGTCAAAAGATCGGGTCACTCGTAAGGCACCCATCAATCTTATCTCGTCGGGTAGGTGTTGGTTAACGGCCGGAATTTGGTCAGCAAATTCTTGCGGCAGTAATAGTGATACTGTTTGTTTGATAGCCGACACGCCTTTGTCGGTACGGGCGGCCCTCTGGAACCGACACAAGTGTTGTCCCATCAGTTTGTCTTCGCCAATGATACCACTCTTGTGCAGCGCTTCAAACAGCTTGTACTCTATGGTCGGCACTTCATTGTCTCTGTAACCAAATTGGATCAGTTAGTAAATCAATGGCTGTATTAGTGGCCAATGGCTGTATATCACATACTTGGTCTGCCTTTGCATCCCGTAATACTTGTGTCCACAATAGCTCAAGAGAAGTGTCCATTTCCTCAACTTCTCGCGCTTGAATTGTGTCTTATCAACGGTTCCAGAGGTAGTCGTTGTTGTCTTTGTATCGCTAGTAATGTTGACATCAGTTGTGGCGGTTGTCTCGCAACTGTTACCGTTGTTGCGGTCATTGTCCGTATCGGTCTTAAGCCGTTTGGCGGCTGTCGGCGAGTTGTTGTCCATCACTTTAGGATCAGTGTCTTCGCCGCCAGTGGTGGTGATGATGTCCTGACTTGCCGTTTGACTCATTGATTGATTATTGCTTAACAAACGTCTTGTTGTGGACACCAATTGATAACTAGTTTTATGTCTTAAACTACTAATTGAATAATTAATTAAACTTTTCATTAGTTAATGACAACTATTATCATCTAGGTTATTTTGTGGTTAAACTATTTAACTTTTATAAACTACTAGTTATTAACTGATTAAAACTTTTAATTAAGTATTAATACAATTAAAAACCAATTTATTTATAAAATTGATTTTTAAAAATTAAATTTAAATCACAAACACATGTTTATAATGTAAATAACTGTACGTAAACACTGTTACACATTGTGTGAGTGTTTATAATGTATTTAATATAATGTTAATCCTAATAGTAAGAGTATTACAAGGGAAACCGTAAAGGGTTTTATAACTTTAATAAACAACATGTCTTTTATGAATAGTAAAACACATGATTTGCCATCTATTGGCTGTTTTAGTAGACATTTATCAGACATTTTTTAAATACATTTTGTTTTATGTAAAGCCGACCAAACAGTATTCAGTAAAAAGGCTTTAAGTAATGTATATTTTTATGGTAATAGTTACGCCGTTTTAGCGCTCAATTGTTTAGTTTTTTTTTCACTGCAAAACAATTTGATTGATTTTGTTGTGATTTGTTTTGTAAATTAATTGTAAAAAATAATAATCAAAATCACTATTAGTTTTGATTTAATTAATACATTAGTTATTATCACTAATAGTGACAATAAACGGCTCAAGACTTACAGTGATATATCAATACATTTACCGATAAATAAATAAGTCTTTGTATTTGTAACTCATTTTTTGATTTGACGGCCGATTTAATTGGTCGATACGATTGTCCATTAGATCATTGGATCCATCATTGGTGGCAATCGATACACCTGTGGATAACCACCACTCGATTGTCTACCATCTCGTGTGTGTGTCACAGTGTGTATGGGATCTGATCCCGCGATAAGACATCAATTATATGTTGAGCCAAATGAACGGCGATTTAGATACCAAAGTAAGTGTTGATTTACTAACTAATGATAATTACCTTAATATCTTTGATTATCACCAACTAATCCAATGTTTATCTTTGATGTCTATCAGGCATTGAGTTCAATGCAAATGAATGGTGAACCGCAGATGAAGCGCATCAAAGCTGAAGGTATTTTTTGATTTAACAAAACAATTGATTTTAACCACTATTTAAATGACTAAATGAATGGATTTAATGACAATTAATGGACACAAATATGTGTATAATTTCAATGTATTGTCATTGAAATGAATGATAATTAACGGGTAAATGAATGATCTTTTATGATGAACTGATTGATTGGTAATACGATTGGATGCAAATGGATGGCTAAGTTGTTTGTATTGATATTGACATTAGTTTTAAATGATTTATTGTTTTAATTAATTTATTAATTATACTGTAATTTAACGGATATAATCATAATATTGTATTGTAAGCCATGTTGTGATCATATTTTTTTCTCTTTTTTTTCGTGTCGTTACAGAAGTACTGATCAAAAAATACAATTGTCTTCTTCTTGAGTTGCAAATCAAATGAAAACAAATGTTGAGATGATATTCAATTGAAAATCATTTATAAATTGCATTTAAAAATAAATGCATTAAACATATGGTGAACACATTAAACCACTTGCAATGCCATTAACTAAAACGTTGCGATCAATTAATAATTGCAATTAACGACAAAACTTGTTAAACAAAGCAATTTGTGAATGAGTTTTGTAGTTATTATTTAAAATTATAATTAAATGTAGAGATTATTAATTGATTTTGAATTGTTTTAAAACAATTGATGTCTATATATATTGAGCCACAAATGTTTTTCATACGGTTTTTTGTTTTTTCTTCTCTTTTTTACACTTTCTTTTAGTTTGTGTTAAAACTCACATAAAAAACTCAAAGATCTCATAATCAGATCCCAACTCATGAGGTAATGATTAAATTGTGTGATAAGTTGCCATCTGATTACGGATGTCTATGATAAGTGGTTAAATGCGATGTCTAACTGACCGACCGATTGGCCGCACCATTCGCTTAAAATACTACTTATATTTTAAAAACAAATCTTTAATTATTTTTATAATCATTTTAAATATCTCTTTATTTTGTTTGAATAATTTCTTTTAAAGTCTTTAATTTCTGAACTCAAATGAAAACTTATTTATGAATTGAAATGAAATTAATATAAATTTGTGTTGTTTTAGATGATGCATCGGTGGCCGACCTGACCGCCGCTCAACAGACTGGCCTACTATTGGCCGGTCCGGGAGCGTTGCGGGCGTCAGAGATAGCGGCCGGTCTGGTAAAGTTGTCCGCCGATGAGTTGGATATGGTTCAGAAGGCGAAGAAGTACGCTATGGAACAGTCTATTAAGTCGGTGCTCGTTAAGCAAACTATAGCTCATCAACAACAGCAACAAAAGTCTTTGCAAAGACATCAGGCATTGGTGCTCATGTGTCGGGTATATGTTGGCAGTATATCCTTTGAACTCAAAGAGGACACTATCCGTACGGCTTTTGTACCCTTTGGACCAATTAAGTCGATTAACATGTCTTGGGATCCAATCACTCAAAAGCATAAAGGATTTGCTTTTGTTGAATACGATTTGCCCGAAGCGGCCCAATTGGCTTTGGATCAAATGAATGGTGTGATGATTGGCGGGCGTAATATAAAGGTTGGCCGACCTTCCAATATGCCACAGGCGGCGCCCATCATTGAACAGCTCCAACAGGAGGCCAAGTCTTATAATCGTATATACATTGCGTCTATACATCAAGATTTGTCCGAAGAAGACATTAAGTCGGTGTTTGAAGCGTTTGGCAAATGCAAGACATGTAAACTAACTCCCAGTCAATACCCGGGCAAACATAAGGGTTACGGTTTTATTGAATACGAGGGCGACAATTCGGCCAACGATGCAATCACATCCATGAATCTCTTTGATTTGGGCGGTCAATACTTGAGGGTCGGACGAGCCATAACGCCTCCTAACTGTTTTGACGGTCCTGGTGCTCCACCACCCAGCTCTATGCCCACCGCCGCCGCTGTAGCGGCTGCTGCCGCAACCGCTAAGATACAAGCCATGGACGCCGTCGCCAGTTTGGGACCCAACCAGAACGGGACCTCCGCCGCCATTCCTCCTCCAGGCCTAGCGCTTCCCACACCGATAGGACTGACCACTGGTACGGCGGCTGCGCTCAGTATAGCTTCCAATGCACTTCCACCACAACCAGTATTAGCGGCCAATGCGCCCGGAATTATAACGGGTGTAACACATCACCAACAGTTGGTTATACCACCCCCTACTGTAGTCACGCCGTTACCCATGAGTTTACAAACAAACCATACAGCCGTTGAGTCGACGCCGCCGTCGAAATTCCTATCAACACCACCGGTCACTGTTGCCGGCAATCATTTAATCACAAATACGAGTACAACTAGTAGTTCCGTATCGACGGGACCGTCTGCCGCTGAAGCGGCTGCCGCTTTGGCCGCCAAAGAACTTGAAGCAAAACTATCGGACGCTAATAGCGCTGTCGATGAATCGCAAACATTACAACAACAAGAAAATATTGTCATTAAGGGATCAAATGCTCGACAAATGTTGATGCATAAGCTGATGAGGAAGAACGAGGTAAGCGTTTCAATTGAATTTGAAGTTTAGTTTTAAATTAAAAACCAATTATTTTCACACTAATAGTGAGCGGAAAATGTGTTGAAAGTGAGGATTTTTAACCAATGAATCGCTTTTTAAAAATACAATTATTTATGAATTTTTCCAATCCTTATCTCATAGACTAGTTTTTTGAATTAAAAAAGGTTTAACTTTATGAATGAATTAAAATGAAAGTATTGGTGTGTTTTGTGTAAAAAATAATATGGGTTTTAAATAATGATTTAGTAATTTAATGATTGATTTGTTTTTATAGTCAAGAGTTATTGTATTGCGAAATATGGTGGGCGTTGAAGATCTGGATGACGAGTTAGAGTCGGAAGTGACCGAAGAGTGCGGTAAATTTGGTTTCGTTAACAGAGTTATTATATACCAAGAAAGACAGTCCGAAGAAGACGATGCCGACATTGTGGTCAAGATATTTGTCGAGTTTAGCCAACAAGCGGGTCAGTAGTAGTCCATTAGTTTTTTGTTTACTATTTATTGATTTGATTTTAATTTAACTTTTTTTATTGTTGTTTTCAGAAGCGATCAAAGGAAGGGATGCCCTAAATGGCCGCTTCTTCGGCGGCCGTACAGTTAAGGCCGAGCTTTACGACCAAATACTATACGAAGACAATGACTTAAGTGGTTAAGACTTATGATCGGATAATATGCGGCCGACACTTGAGATACTGTTTAGTTATGTTTTGATTTTCACTAAATTTGAGATTCATTTTTGTGTTTATTATTAATTTAATTATCATTTTTTATAACATATTTACAATGAAATTGTTGTTTTAGTTTTACTGTATTTTGTTTTGTTTTCTCATTTTAATTGCCGCACTGTTTGCCGACTTGTATTTATCGCAACCAAAAAACGACTAAACAAAACAATAAATTATTGTTTAATTTATATTTTTAAACTCATTTAAAGTCAATTGGATTTTTGACGACAACAACAAACTGTAGACAATTAATAAATCTATTAAAAAGTTTAAAACTTTATTAAATTTAATTGTTTAACTCATCACTAATTGACTGTAGTTTTTAAACTCATTAACACTATCTGTCACTGAATAGCGAGTGAATTAATGATTAAATTTGATAAACAATTAGTGATTTAAATGAGAAAATCAATGGTTAATTAATTTCAAGACTTTTATTCAATTAAACTTCAAATACAATGCAAAAAGACTGACCAAAAAAAGAAAGATATTATAATTAGCGGTCGGTTATCATCGATGGTCTTAAAGGTGATCTCTATTCCCTTTGCATTAACTTCTGTCGCGCCATCTTTTTCTTCGACAACTTCTTCTTAGGCGACGAGGCGTCGTCATCGGTGGCCGGTTTGGCCACAACCTGTTCCTTCTCCGACAGTATAACCTCTATATGACACGGACTGGACATATACGGGTTGATACGGCCGTGCGCTCTGTACGTCCGACGTCTCATCTTCGGCGCCCGATTCACTTGGATGTGCTCAACGACCAGTCGGTCCACATCTAAGCCCTTATAATCGGCATTGGATTCGGCGTTACGGAGCAATTGAAGCAAAAACTCGGCCGATTTCAATGGCCACCTGCCCTGAGTGGTGCCCGTATGGGCCGACATCTGGGCTTTACGACCGACACCGCCGTTAAATCGTCGGTAAGGGACGATCTCTTTCTGGGCGATCACATTCTTCAGGTATCGTTGGGCCCGACGTAAGGCCATCCGTTTGATGGCTTGAGCCGTCTCTCGGGTGTTCTTGAAGTGTACGCGAAGGTTAGATCCGCGAGCTTTGCATGATTTGGTCGGATTCTCCGGGTCTGACGAGTATCGGCCCATCGTTTACCACTTGTTTTACTTAATGATCACTTAAGATGACCTGCTTTTCGGTGATAATTATGAAGACAAACACCAAACGTGTTGTCAATTCAATGCACTACCGGATAGAGAAAGGACTGAATACTACACATCCGGTTGTGTACAACCATTATAGGCATCCATTCATAAACAACGTTACCATCAAAATAATGTAAAGTTTATACAAAAGTTTGTTTAATTATAATTATAATTAAATTAATAACTTTATAATTAGTTAATTGTATTAATACTTTGTAATGTAAATTAAATAATATATTAAAACATGAAATAATTAACAAAATTTTAAACAAGTTTAGTGAATAAGTTTTTCGCTGCATTTTGTATCGGCATTTGAAACCCTATGGATGACGTCACGCACTCAAACAAAAACGTGCGCCAAAAAGGCGTCACGTAGTGTATGAACAGTGCCTCGCATTGCATAGTCTGTAAAATAAGAGCCAAAAATAATAACAAAAGTTACAAAACGTTTGAAAAAGTCATTGAATTTCAATACAAAGTAATCATCACTTTATTGTCACTATCTTTGGATCAGCTCTTCGGTGATAATGTCGTCATCAGACAGAGTGATAGCACTGATAGATATGGACTGCTTTTACGTACAGTGCGAGCAACGGTTGGCGCCCGACCTATGGGGACACCCGTGCGCTGTCGCCCAATACAACAACTGGAAAGGTATGTGTCTTAAGATCACCCGTTAAGGGATCAGCTATTTTGCTATATCTAAGGCCTAACACTGTTTTGTTTGTCTTGTGATTGTCACGTGACAGGCGGTGGTATAATAGCGGTGAACTATGAGGCCAGAGGTCGGGGCGTTAAGCGCGGTATGAGAGGTAGTGAAGCGCAAGTGTTGTGTCCAGAGATACACGTGTTTGCAGTGCCCGAAGTGCGGGGCAAAGCCGATCTCACCCGATATCGGGACGCATCGCAAGAAGTGTTTGCCGCCATTACCGCGTTGACCGCACGGCTTAGTCCTGATATTATTGTCGAAAAAGCATCGGTAGACGAGGCGTACATCGATTTGACCCGATATGTCGACCAATTGGTCACCCGATTAGATCCGATACCGCGCGCCCAAGACTTGCCCGACACTAAACTCGAATTGAATGATAATAACGACAGTAAAGTCAATACTTTGGCAGATAATGACGGCGAAGATACCGATGAAGATATCGATAGTCCTATAGAAGCGCTTATAACCAGTGATTTGTCCAAATGGTTGGATCACTTGCGTGACAATGTGTTTGCGTTTGCAAATGAGATTCATTTGACGTTTGGAGCGTTAGTTGTCCAACAGATACGGCAAGAAATTGCGGCCAAAACTCAATTTAAATGTTCGGCGGGTATTAGTCATAACAAAATGTTGGCCAAACTCGCGTGTGGTATCAATAAGCCGAACGCACAGACTTTGCTGCCCCGAGCGGGCGTTGAACAGCTGTTCAAACGTATAGATATCGGTAAAGTGCGGTCATTGGGCGGTAAAATGGGTCAAAGTGTGAAACAAACGTTTGGTGTGAACACTATGTATGACATGAAATGTTTAGATTTTATACATTTGTGTCGACAATACGATCAGAAAACTGCCAAATGGTTGAAGGATTTAGCCGATGGTGTCGATGACGAGGCGGTCAGCGATAGACAACTGTCCAAATCTATTGGTTGCGGCAAAAACTTTCCCGGTATTGTTATTATTTTAATCTCTCTCTCTCTCTCTCTCTCTCTCTCTCTCTCTCTCTCTCTCTCAAGTAATAAGGTTTACATAAGATTTATATATTTTGTTTGTATTTGTAATGGATTTATAGGCAAAACAGCTTTGGCTACCGTTACGGATGTCAAGCATTGGGTGAAACAGTTATGCGAAGAACTGGTTGAACGAGTCGGACGGGACAAAGAAGTGAACAAACGGTCACCAAAACTATTGACCGTTAGTTTTAAATTTGATAAAAAATCGGGTGAATCACGAGCCGTACCACTGGTTGATGACCAGTGCGTTACTAACGCCGTACCGATGGCTGAGTTGGTGTTTCGGCAGGTGTTTAGCAAATATGGATCCAAATTGGATCCAATGGTAAACCTGGCTATCGCTGCGTCCAAGTTTGTGGACGAGTGCGACGACCCGTCATATAATACCCATAAATTGAATAATTATTTCTCAACAGTTACCAAAAGTCAGGCCTTTAAAGCACATGACAGCGCCTGCAGTAGTAGTCATACGAGTGCTAAACATCTCAAGACTAGTACCGCAACGACTAAAACTATTAAAGACTTTTGGAGTAATACTACTAATAATAAAAGTAGTGATAATACAAGTAGTGATTTGTTGGTCACTAATGATGTCACCAATGATTGTGAGGACAATGATATTGAGATAATTGAGACAAACGACGAGTCAAACGATAGCGTAAATAATGTAACAAATAATACAGCGATTAATACGACGACTAATAGCATCGTAAATAATATGACTTCAAATTCATTATTTAAAAATACAATAAACACTACGACAAGCGTTAAGTCAAAAGGCAAAAGTGGCGGCAAGAGTACGGCCGGCGGTAAGTCAATGACCGATAAAGTGGCCACAAAATCGGTGTACGAGTTATTGGTTCGTAAGCCTAAGAAAAAGAAGGAAAAGAGAGGGTTTTTCTACCGAAAATGCAAGCAATTGAGACGCGAAGAGAAGGCAGAAAAGGAAAGGCAAATAAGGGAACGGACGGCCAAAAAGCTGCTATTATGGGAACGTAGGGAACGGTTGGCCAAAAGTGGCAAAACTAAGATTACCGGATATTTTAAACCTAAAACCATTGCAAAGGGTTAACATTAAACAAGTGATTGTATGCTAAATTCTTGTCATTTTTATATTTTTATTATATATTTTTAAAAATCATTTGTTATTTGAATTTAGATTTTAATATTTAAATATTAAGCAAATTGTAAATTTTTTATATTAAAATTGATTGCATTTTTCTAACTGTAAACTGATTTGATTGATGTGTTTTTGTACAGATTATACGGCATAAAAAAAAGTTTTATATTATAAAAAATATATAAATTGTATTCAATTTAAATGTATAAAACATTTTTAGATATATTTTATTAGACGATTGAATGCGTGAAATCGTAAGTGAAAAGTAGACCCTAAAGGGCAACGATATAGTAATGCATTGAATAGTGATTTATAATATTATAAATACATTGGATATAAATCTCCGTATTATAAGCAATTGGTTGGCGTAAATGAAAGTCAAAAAATAATATTATTTCGTAAAATATATATAAATTATATATTATATATATATATTTTTTTGTTGCAATCATTTATTTCAATATAAGGTTTTAGTAAAGAAACTAATGTTTAGATTTAGAGAGAGAGAGAGAGAGAGAGAGAGAGCAAACAAAATAGTGAAAGAAAGCGGATTATATTTTTTATATGCTTTTATAAATTGAATAAAATTTTTATTTTTTATTTTATTTCCTAAGAAATGTTTTGATATTTTGTTATAACTTTTGCTTTTTATGCCATTTATTTTGCTCTCTCATGAGCTCTAAAAGAGTAAAATAGAGAGAGAGAGAGAGAGAGAGAGAGAG
>JAQIWK010000301.1:0-18347 GCA_034695265.1 Dissorhina ornata | reverse complement strand
CTTTAAATGTTGTAATTTTTGTTAACTTTTTGTAAATTATTTTTTTGCCAGCTTTGTACAAGGCAAAATTCTTATAAAATAAAAAATATGAACAACAATTATGTCCTAGATTAAAACATGAGTGCCAGCCGATGATCATGGTATTTCATGATAGGTCTTAATTATAATATAAAAATTTTGCAAGTTAAACTAAACATTTCCGCCATATTGGCCCCCAATACAATTTACTGTTTATAACTTAAAAATAATTAAATTTTTAGACTAAAAATAAGTCATAAAAAATAATTAAATAAATTCACGAATCACTAAAACCATGACTACTGGTCTATGAGATATGAAAAAAACTCATTAAATTGTAATATAAATTATATTTATTTATTTTATTTTTTATATAACTTATTACGAAAGTTAATGATAACACATAGTTATTAAGATATTTATAATTAAATATAATTTATTTAATTCATTCAAATATATACTCACAAAGTTTTTTTGGTGATAAAAATAGTTTAATAATATATTGCAATTTAATTAGTTTATAGTTGTAATCATAAAACACTTATATTTATTATTATTTGTAATTATATTAGCAAACAATAAGTTGTGTGTAGTTTTAGATATAAAACTTAATTAATATATGGATTTATTTTTCATTCATAAAAAACAAATTGAAATAAAATCTTATAAAATAATATAATGAATGAAATTTATATATCTATTTGTTTGTAACGATTATATCTATCAGTGATTATTATAAAACGGATTACAAATTATAATTTAATAAACAAATTAAATGTTGATTTAGTTGTCGGACTTATACACAACCATTTGGTTTCGCAAATCAATTTCAATTGACTTTAGGTTACAATTCAAAGTCAAATGCAATACATTTTTAAAATACAATAATTTGTTAATCAATTGTAAATCAATTGACATATCATTTCAATCACTAAATCAATGTATTGAGTGTCAAATGGTTGAACACAATAACAACAACAATAACAAACACATCCAATGGTGACACCAATCAGTCCATCAATCGGTGGTTAATAATCACAACAAAACTGGACTTAAATTATATCACTAGTTGTGGCCAATGGGTGATCACAAGTGATGGTATGGATCAGGTTGTTGTCCAAGAGTTTGAAGACATCCAATGGTGATGTCTAATGTGTTTAAAGGGCTGACACTCACACTTGAAATGACTGTAATGTCTGCCAAAACACAGTCACTAATCAATGAATTTAATGAATGAATGCAATGAATGAATGCTATATACGCTTAACTATACGACCAATCACTGCACGCCTACGAACACCACTCAACAGCACAACACAATATATTTCACTACTCCTTCACTTCCATTACGTCAGCGCTACAAGTGTTTTATATCAAGTTAGTCACAAACGCCATAAAGGCTTAACTCATTCTAATTACATAATATTGATTTATACGTATAAATTTTACTATGGGTTAAGCCCTTTAGAGTTTTAGCGCCTAATCACTGGCGAGCAACCACTGGTATTACACACAAATACAGTGACACAAAAGGGGCGCCAATTGTGAAACTTTGCGCTCAATTTTTGGTCCCTTTTTATGCATTTGTTTGTAAATTTTGTGGTCAATTATTATCTCATATTTTTTCTTGTGGTCTCCTAATTGTCTGATCCATTATATAGTGGACAACAATGTCTGGCACTGACCAGTCTAATCATAACGTGGACTGTTTGGTCCGTAACGGTCACGGCGGTGGCCATACAGACTGTGCGTTCATTCCCGACCATAAGTAAGTCGTCCATCACTTGTATTAATCCATTGATTGATTATCTGATCCATTCATTTGTCGACAAAAAGGCTGATCACTTGTAGCGCCGATTATTTTGCGAGAATTTGGTCTATCGATGACACCGATGATGACCAGATTGACCGCAACATCGATGATGTCGCGTACGCTATTGTGGCAAATGTGAGTCACATTAAGAGATAATACTCTGGTTTGTGGTGATAATCAAAGACCTCTTATGATTTTTGTCCTTTAAGTCGACCGACTTCTTCATCGCCTGTGACTCTAATTGCGTTAAACGCTATCCGTTGGACGATTCAGACGCCGATCCGACCACTGTTTGCCGATTTACTACAAACGCCACCGCATTGGACATCAGCGTCGATGGCCAGTGGTTGGCTGCGGGAGCGGCGTTAGTATTGATTTAATTTTATTTAAACACTAACTGTAATTTCATTACATTTTTGTATTGTTTTTTGCAGTGATTTTACTCTCAAACTAATAAACATAGAGTCGGGAGAACAGACCACATATGAAGGCCACGCGGCGCCCATCTTAAGCGTAGCGCTTGACCCGAAACGCCAATATATCTGTTCATCGAGTTGTGATGGAAGTGTTCGCATTTGGAGCGTAGAGACCAAGACTTGTGTCCACAATTGGACCGATTGTTTCCCAAAGAGCAACGATTTTGATAACTCTGACACTTTGGGCCGCATTTGTTGGGAACCAACAAACGGTGGATTTGTGGCCATTCCTCGAACAGATCGGGTGGAAGTTTATCGACGAGATACGTGGGATTTGATGACCACATATCGATACGACCGTCTTACCCGCGTATCTATAGTTTCGTATTCAACTGACGGCCACTATATAGCCGTCGGTACGAGTGATGGCGTTGTCATGATTTGGGACGTCGAGGCACCGGCAACGGCGGAACCAATCGCTAAGTTTTTTCACAATAAGTCGTTACGAATAACGGCAATGAAGTGGAACCCAAAGTCATCCAAACAATTATGTATTTGTGACACAAACGGACAGTTCTTAGTGTTAACTATCAATCATTTGGTTAAATCAATGGACTGTCAGTTGACATTAAGTCAGGCGGATGTGTCGGACATGTTTGCCGAGTTATCAGACGATGATTTTGGCGAAGAAATCATTGATACGTCGGCGCCAAAGAAAAATGATTTTCAATTACCAAAAGTTAAATTGAATTCCGAGTTTAAGCAGACCATTGAAAACCGTATGGAAAGCGCTCTCAACGCGGTTGCCGCCGATGACAACGATATGGCCAACGAAGACGACAATGAGTTCGATATCGGAGCCATTAAATCGAAATATGAGTCACAAATCTTTGGTGAAACGGGTGACAACTATGTTGATAAGCCAACCGATAGTCGTCGAACCGATTCGCGTACAAGCGGTCAATTAGCGACTGCAGGAGCGGCACAAGAAGTGGAAGATGAGGTCGAAGCCGAACCTCTAGCCATACGACAAGAGCCGTTTCAATCGGGATCAACGCCCGTCCACTTTGAACAACGGTTTATGGTATGGAATTCAGTGGGAATTGTCCGCTGCTATAACACAGACACCGAGTCGTCGGTGGACGTAGAGTTTCACGACGTGACACAACATCACTCAATACATTTGCCAAATACTCAAAACTACACCATTTGCGACCTCTCGTCAGATGCGCTTGTGTTGGCCACTAATGGTACCGATGATGACGAAGAGTCGGCCCCAAACGGTAAACTTTTTTGCCAATTGTTTAACATATGGGATGCGACTAAGGAATGGCAGATTGAAATGAATAAAGACGAGTTTATCGATGCGGTAACCGTCGGTCAAGGTTTTATAGCTATAGCTACTGATCGTCGTTTTGTCCGTATTCTGACCACTGGTGGCATTCAGACCAGTATTTTTTCTATCGCCGGACGTGTTGTTTGTATGTCGGCTTTCGAGCATTTTTTGATGATTATATACCACTCAGCATCGGGTGTACCCGAAGAACAGTCATTATCTATGTTAGTGTTGCGCATAAAACATAAGCCAATTGCCAAACATCCGGTGCCCACACCAGTGCCCGTAGCTTTGAGTCCCAAATCGGAGATTTCATGGGCAGGTTTTACCGATGAGGGCACACCATGTGTGGCCGATTTGGATGGCATTGTCCGCATTTACACTACCGGTTTTGGCAACTCTTGGATCCCAATTGCCGCCACTAAAGACAGTGTAAGTTCACATTTTTGGTTCAAAACTTTTGGTGTTTTATTGTAATGTTTTTTGAAATCAAAATTTGAAACCAATTGTTAAATAATTTGATAGGCAAAGGGAAAGTCAGACAACTTTTTCATGATTGGTTTGAGTGAAATCCAGAATCAAATTCGTTGCATATTCTGTAAAGGCTCTCGATATCCGGCAACAGTTCCCAAACCATCTGTCACTTTATTACCACTTCAGGTGCCGTTATGTGAAATGTTTACGTCTAAAGGCAAACATGAGGTGAGACTTTTAGTTTATTTTTTTTATTATTAAAAATTAATATTAAAATAATGTTTGAATGGATTAATAGGAGGAACAAATTCGTAGCCAACTATTGGCTCAACTTCTTAAGAAGTTATCCAAAGATGGTTTTGATGTTGACTCTAATCTAGAAGAGTGTAACAGAAGTATCATTAATTCACTCATTAAGTTATTTGCCGTAAGTTTTGAAAAAGTTTTTATTCAAAAATGAATATAAAATGATGACAAACATTGATTCACAACTCGTAGATGGCTTTGGGCGCCGATAGGGAATCGTTGGCTCTTGAGATCAGTCACTTAATGCCTAATAAGCGAGCCGTTGAGGGGGCCATAAAGTTTGCCGATCGGCAAAAGCGCCGCACTTTAGCCCAAAAGTTGTCGGAAATTGCCGAACAAAAACTGGTCGAAGAATTGAATGATATGTCCGATGAAGACGAAGTACAAGAAGTGGAACCAATGGACGCGACCGATACCATTCGCATCCGTTCGCTGCCCGAACCGACCGATAGTAGTCTACATTTGAAACCAAAAGTAATGCGACGCAACGCCGACGTACCGGACGTAGACTCGGATGACAGTGAATCCATTGTTGGTGTCAAGACTGTCATCAATGCTAATGACGACATCGATGACGACGATAATGACTCCCGAGAGGTGTCATTGAGACCCAAACCGACAAACATTTCGCGACAACAGTTGACAGGAAATCCGTTTAAAGTGACACAAAATGCTAACCGAAATGTCAAACGTAAACAAAGAGCCCAACAGTCTAGTGGTGAGAGTAGTGGTGATGACAACGATGACGAGTCACAAGACAGCCGAGCCTTTGGACACTATTACGAGTCCATGAAACAGATCATACGCGACGATAACTCGGATGTCGAGTCGGACACAGAGGTCAAGACTATCGCAAAGGAACGGTTCCGTGAGTTGTCGGCCAGTGAACGGCGCGGTTGGGCTACAACTGGCGGCGCCAAAGCCGCTAACAAACGGCAACGTAAAGCAAAACCAGATGACAATACAGCCCTCAATAAGGAAAACAACAGCAAAAACAAAATCACAAACTTTTTCACCAAACATTGAAATTGAAAAAACAATTTTTATTGATTTAACTTATTATTATTATGTCTTAAAATGAACTTTTTATATTTTAAAAATAATTATAAATCTTATTATTTTAATAGTATATTTTTGAATTCACTCCGTTTCCAAATCATTTACATTATTTGAATCATAAGTTTCTTCGTCGTCGTCCTCGTCATCGCTCATCAAATTGTCGCCAAACATGTCTTCGCCGGCGATACTCTCGTCGCCCGAACTCTTGTGTCCGTCGGCCTCATCGGCGTCCGAATCGTTGCTTTCAACCAAATCTTTCATATCGTCGTCAATCATATCTTCGTCTTCATCTTCAGACGACTCAGAAGAGGACGACTCGTAATCGATACGCGCCTTCTGTCGCGATATATAGTCCGTACTGTTTTGCGCCCGAATCTGACCATTCAATCGGGTATTTATTAGTTTAAAATACATTAAAATATTTAAATTCATTTCAAAATACCTGAGATATCATTAAATTCAGCCGTCCTTTCAAACGATAAATACGATCTAAGATATGAGTTCTGGCGTTCATAAGCTCCAGAAGGGGTCCAAACTCTTCCTCGATGTTTGGTAACTGATTATCGGACACAAGAAATCAATTGTAAAACAGATATTCAAGTGTATTAACACATAAAAGATTACTTCATCATCACTTACACTCATGAGGAACGTTAGCCTTAATTGGAGCAACTGTTCCAACCATTTGAGATAAACCATCGTTTGGTCGCTTTTGTTGAACAAACTTCTTTGCAATTCATACAAAAAACTTGAAATGCAGTCAATCGGCAACTTTTTAATGGTATTGCGGATCAACTTTTCGTCTGTATTCATGAAAACAGTTTCTAACATACGTTTGTCATTACTTTGCAATCCTTGCACTAAGACATGTGTTAGACTATCACTACTGGGCTGCTGTTGGGCGTCACTAGTGGTTTGGTCGGCGGCGGCCGACGATGACTGGTTGGTAATCCTTAACCTTTCTTCAAATGTCATCGATAACTCATTTTGCGGTTTTGATTGCATTTTCGACTCTTTTTTGGGTCGATTACTACTACTATTATCAGCAGCACTACTGATCACATCCACTGTCACTGAATGGTCGCTATTATTATTATTCGTGTTATTGATGGTCACCGACTGTCGGGTGGGCGCCATACCGGCCGGACCCACAACCGTCGCATTCTTAGGCTTTAAAGGACTCTTTATTTTAGTGAATCCACTGTCGACCATAAGTGTTGGTTTGATGGCATCGTACGAGCCTTTACGCACTAAAACAGTATTTTTGTCACAATTTTCATAACTGATCCGTTCAAAGATTGGTGTCAATAGCGATCCGTATATTAAAAGTATTTGTCTGTCATTACAAACTTGAGCCGACAGTATATTTAACTGTTTGGACACCGATTTCTTCACGTTCTCGACCACTGGTGTCATTATTTGTATCTTAACTTTGGCTACGATTGGCGTCTTTCGGTGTCCATTGAGAATGTGTTCAAAAATATATAGTAAACCACTTCTGGTCACTATTGTCACTAAAATGGGCTTTAAATTCAAACCAAAATATATTTAATTTACTAATCAATCACTAGATATAACAGTTCATGACTTACATGATTAGGTCTAACCGACGAGACATCTACACTAATGGGTTCGTCGTCTAATGAAAACGAGGCCAACGAGTTTGTGGCCGCTCTTTGACGCGTTTTGGTCTCCGCTTTTAATTGCCTTTAAAATTAAGTAAATATTTAGTTAAACTCTTGTTTTATTAACAAAAGAATTGAGTGAACAGACCAGGCGTTGACCAGTCGATCGCCGACGGCTGATGACATAAAATAAGAGCCGATAATATCGTTACTGTCGGCCAGTTTCACGTAAACTAAACGCTGCACTTCACTTGAATGTCCCGTAAATATCCTTAATATCGTCTTCTGTTCCCAATCTAACCATTTGATTGAATTTCCGGCGATTAAGACATTTACTGAATCAACGGCACAGATGGCGGTCACGGCTTTTTTGTCGGGCATCCACTTCCTATCAAAATGTGACCATTAATTACCGAAACAATAGCCAACACAACCAATAACTTACTTCTTAACCTTCGACGTCGATATACACCACTCGATCACCTGTTTATCATTAGAACAGCTAAACAGTGAGTCATTGGTGGTCAGCCACGAGATATCATTAACACGATCTTCGTGTCCATCGGCTGTCAACTGTGAGTGCAAATCACTTTTGACGACACTATATAACAAGATATTTCCATTAACTGTTCCCAACGCTAACAGTTGCAGGTCTTGTACGGCTTGTGTCACATCTGATGTGGAGTTTGTTGAGTCGATGACATCGATGGTTGTGGTCGATGTCCGGCGTTTCTTTCGTGGCGACAAAACCTATTCAATACAATGCGTAACAATGAGCTGATCTAGTGATCACCACGTGGTTCGCGTGACATACCTCTGGTTCGGCGTTGTCGTCGAGTACCGGCGGGTGTCTATCGGGCCAACTAATGGTCACACAAGTGGCCGACAAATGAGACGACGGGGTATACTCTTGTCTCAAATGACCCGACAGTGTATCCCATACTTTCAACTGTCCATCGAGTGTACAGTACGTGAAATACTGGCCACAATCGGACAACGATATCGGATTGTTGGCCAATGAGTTCATAATTATATATATCACTAGTAATTAACGGCCGATAGTGTTGGCCAACGGGACTAAACGGTAATCAAATAACAACTGTTTATATGTGAAGCACGTGTTGTGTTGTGGACTCTAAACGTGTTGAACAACCAAAACGTAAACCATTTTTTGTATACAAAAAAATCTTTACACAAATACTGTCTACAGTTATGCCATTGCAGTGAAGCCACAAACTCTACATTAATTCATTGCTATATTTCCAGTGCTTCACATTCACTTCAACTACAGTTGTATATACACTATGTATGTACACTTCACTGTCAAACACATCCTATTAGATCAACCGTATGGGTACTATGCAGTGAAGTATATCACACTTTTAGGTGGGAATCAACACTGAAAAAAATACCATACATTGTGTACTAAATTCAGTTGTCATTCATATAACAGTATATTGTTTTTTACACCTCCAGACCCGACCCCTTTTCCAGGGATTTAAAAGTTTAAACATAAGTTAAAAATCATTTAATTAATTAATTAATGAGTTTATTGGCACCGAATATATAGTTAATTAAAATACCATTAAATAAATTACCAAATACTATGAGATTACATATATAAGAGATCATTAAAAAATATAAGTGTTTCAATTATAATTACATTACGAAAAAAAATGAAAAACACATGAAATAAATTAATTATTAAATGAATGAATAGATTATAATTATAAAATTAATTGTACGATAAAATTGTCATTAAAAACAAATGAATGAAATATAGATTTAATTAAGATATTATTAATTCATATATTAATACAATAAAAAAGTAAATGCAATAAAACTTTTGTTTCAATACAACAAAAAGTTTGCCACAAATGTTATGTAAGTTTTGTCTGATTTCTGAGCGCTTCGACGTCCAAAATCTTTTGCCGATTAAACAGCTGTTGCTTATGTCGACCACTCTTATGGTGATGATTGCCACCGACGGCGGCGTTGTTGCGGTCATTGTGGACAACACGCGGCGGTGAATACGTTAAGCCATACTTTTCCAGATAGTTCTTTGTGGCGATGGACGCGTTTTTAGTCATACCGTAAACATCTAAACAATTGGTAGGTCGCTGTTGTTGCTGCTGATCATCGGCCATACCTCTGGAACTCTTTGGACGATTGGTACGAGTCTTGGGCTCCGAGTCGTTCACCAAATATTTGGCCGCCAATCGCTTGATATAAAGTGTTTGTTCCGATTGTATTTCAATGCGCTGGTGATGTCTAGTCGGCGGTGACCGGCGTCTAGAGTGCGGCGGAGTTGGACTACAACTACTGCGTCGACCACTTTCTTCGTCATCGGTGTCGATAGTGCTATCATTTTTAAGCATAACGTGAATGTCATTCAACACTCGCCCGTAAAACTGGTTGTCATAAGAGATATCGCCGCTATTATGGTCGCGACGGATCTCTTCAATACTGGAACTGTTGTCTGATCGACGGCGACGGACAGGACTGTCACTATAATTGAGTCGATAAGAGTCAATGTCGATGTCCGACGGCTCGGACACACCTTCGCTAATGGTATTCAATCGAAGCGCCCGTAAGTCTTTGGTTGTGGTCGACGGAGTGGCGCTTTTCGGTGAATTAACGCCTTTGAAAGTCAATCGGTTCCGACCAGTCGTCCGATGTGTGACTGGAGTAGTGTTTTCGGTATTTTCGTTGCCAATCACGAGTGATGTCATTGTCTGAACCGATCGTTTACTGATGTCATCTGTTTTGCTGTCACTAATGCGATGAAAACTTAGCAGTTCTTGTATTTGTTGGCTAATCCGTTGCAATTGTATGTCTTGTTGTCTTATTATATCCATCATTTGGTCATTTGTTGGCGATATTTGTACGTCATTTTGCCGCCCATTCTTCGACGGCTGTTGAGGATAGCCTTCAGTTGTCTTCGGGACAGTTGGGCCGTTCGGTAATCTCTGTCGACCCGAAGCCCTGTCGATAACTGGTTGTTCCACAGGCGGTGATCTTTGCGAGTGCCTCACAATCGTTGGTTTACCGGTATTTCGGATGTCAATAGCGGGTCGATTGTCAACGAGTTGTCTACCGTTTGTGAACACATTTTTCGGGTTCTTATTATCAGAAACAACGTTCATATCATTTGTGTGATCAACAAACGCCTGCTTTCGGCCGTAATTAACACCATTATTATCAACACCGACACCAGTATTGGTGGCTAACGCCCGCCTCTCAGTACGATTGGCAGCAAAATTGTTATTCAATGGCGAGACTTGCGGTCTCGTCATACCGGTGGCCGCCGAACGATACGGTAAATCGTGAGCACCGTTAGTCGTCGGATACGGTGACGACGGTTTGGGTGGCGATTGTGGTCTGTATTGAGTGGCCATCGGGTATATCGTACGCCATTTGTCGGTCATATCTCTGTAATCGTTGTGATAGTATTGTTGTTGTGATGGTTGTTGTTGTCGATGATGTGGTGATGACATGTGTTGATACTGTGCATGATATTGATGGCCATTAGCCGTCGGTGTATCGATGGACAGGTCGGGAACCATTGGCCTGGGATTGATGACCCGCGGGGGCTCTGGTATGGGCTGCGGTAACACAAACGGCATCTCTGATGCAAATACGGGAAACGCCCGCCGGTTATGGGCGGCCATTGCCTGACCTTTGATCCCAATATTAATTTAATTAATTAAATAAAAACTATTTATATAAACAAAAAAGTCATTTAAAGTCACGTTTTAATTATTATTATTATTATTATATAATTAATTTGTAATTCAAAACAAAAATACAAAAACAAAAATATAAACACATTTTTTGAGCGCCAAATGTGCGCTCACTATTGGATTAGCGCGCGTCACGTGACGTCACGTGTGAAGTCCGTTAGCCATTGGATAGACTCATAGAGAGTGAAAAACTCTCTCACAGAGAGGGAGTCACAGGATATATGAATGACTCACTCGTCGTCACAGCAGTGAATGACTGACTCAAATGCATTGCAAAACATGTGACGAAAAATAAAAAAGTTTTGAAAACTTTTTTTTGTCAAAAGATTTGTAACTAAAAAAAAGTTTTTTTTTGAAATCATTTATAGTTTTGAAATGTAATGACAATTAAATTGAAAATTTCAATTTGAAATATATATATATATATTTTTATTTGTAATAATAATACTGTATTTTTTTTCATTGATAAATATATTCATAAATATTTATATATAATAATAAATGGGATCAACTGAAAGTGATAATCAAATGGTAAGTGCGATATACATATAGATATCATTGGCCAGTATTTGATGGACACATATAATGACAGGTAGTGTTGAGTGGAGTATCACTGGATGATGAGGTGTTGGTTGTGGTGGTGGTGGCGGTGGTGTTGATGATGGGTTGTCGTAGGCTGTGCTCCAACTCCAAGAGTTGGCCCATGAAGTTAAGGTTTGGCGATATGACGGGTCGTTTACTTTTGACCAAACTATACGCGTCCACTAAACTCATCCATAAGTGTCGCATCAGGTATGCAATGGTGATGGTGGCCGACCTGGATATGCCCGCGTGACAGTGAACTAGCACATTACGGCCCGACTGTCGCGCCTCATCTATCAAATAATTAACAAATTAAATTAGTTTTCATATTCATTCAATTTACCATGGTCATTATTAATGATAACATTAACATTAAATTGGCATTAACAAACACTTTTTTATCATGGCTATTTTAACATTTTATAAAATGCATATTAGAAAAATTTTATAATTAAAAGTTATTATTTTAAATATACTAAATTATAATTATTAGTTAGATTAATAATTTGCTAGATAAACTATATTACAACCAAGTTCTTAATTTTGTGGTATACTTAATAATTGGTAATAAATTTAAATTTATGTAAATTAATCTAGAATATTTATAAATTATTTAAATATAAAATAAGTGTTAATTACAAGGTTTGTTGCTATTTAATGGTATTTTGTGTAATAAAAATAGTAAGTAATTGAAAAGTGACAAAACATACCAATGAAATCAAACGCTTCGTCAAAATATTGTTTAAGATTTTGGTGATAGGAGTCGACGGCTAAGAGTTGCTTGTAATGGAGACCATCGGTGGCCGGCGGTGTATAGTCCGGCGGTTGGGATGTGATGTTTAATACATAAGTGATGTTTAATTGTCTTAAACACTGACAGTCGGCCGCGTGTTGTTCGCTACCTAAGTATAGAAACGGCAGTATTGGTGACGGACTGGCCGTTTCGGTGGGCGATGATGTGGTGGGACTTGTTTTGGTGGTGACTGAACCGGCCGTAGAGCACAGCCTATCGTTGGCCGATAAGTCGACACGGAATTTGATCATCGGTCCCATCATTTGACTATTTAAATGACTATTGAATTCAATGACTAAAATGAATTGAAAAGTTTTATATCCAATCAATTATGAAGTGATGGATGATTAGTAACACAATTTGTGTGTTTCAATGACTTTTTGAAAAACTTTTTTTAGTTCAAAATTTTAAGTAAAACTAAATAATGGATACATTTTTCACTTCACTTTTTTTGGTAGTTTTTGGTAGTGTTCACAATTGACTGATAGTGTTTGTGTCTACACGTGTGAGCGGTTAGAGTGAGACTGGAGTGAGGATTGAGTCAAACTAACTAACAGACAGACAGAACAGTTGTTACCGATCAACAGGTCTTCACAAGTAGGAGGTTGTGTCGGCGCCGCGCCTGTGGTATTGCTCCGACACATGCGCTCCCATACACTCATCATATGCTCTCTCTCTCTCTCTCTCTCCCTTTACTCTCTCGCTTTCCTTTTGCTCTCTCGCTCTCTCCCAAGTGATGACTCACTCCTCACACATATGTATTGCAGACAATGTATTGCACGATATCTACGAGATATTGAATGTAAATGTGGAGGACTTTGGATACTGTACTCAAACTACACATACAGTTTCACACCGACAGCTCATGTATACACTTTTCATACATTTATATCGTATTATATATTTTTTTAGTTAACAATTATCGTTGTTATGGCTCTCTCTCTCTCTCTCTCTCTCTCTCTGTAATATATTTATAGAAATAATATATAATTTTGTTATTCACTTGGTAATTTAATACAATAATAACAATAATACAGTATAACATGATATACCACTCCAAGAACCAACTGTCTACTACTTGTTCATAACGAGTGATCGCTGTTTTAAATTACAATCAAATTTGAGTAAAACATTTTGCTTTTTAGCAAATATTTCTCTAAATTCAATGCTATATTTAATTATTAAACATGTATTTAATGAGGAAATAGTATGTGTTTTAAAAATGTGAGCTAAAAATACATTATATACATCAAACTAATTAGGGCCACATATTTTGTCATTGATTTTTACCACCAATGAGTCAGTTAAATATAAATATATAAAGTTATCAAGGCTATTTATTATATTCTTGATAATTGTACTAATTTATTATGCATTTTTATTATTATACGGGTATTGGTGGGTGGTTGGCTGGCTAATATACAGACAAGGGTCTATTTGGTTAGATAAATAATCTTGATAAAACCCGATTGTTTTATAGACTTTTTATCAATATATAGGATCGCAAACAGTGATGACTAAAACACTGCAAATGTGTTATAATAATCACTATTTATTTATTTATTATTATTAGTAAAAGTTGCGACAAAAAGTGGGATAAATAAATAAATATATAATACATATAAAGAGTTCATTGAAACGATTTGTATAATAGTTTTTATGAATAACGCAACACAAAAACAAGTCATTAAAAAAACAAGAATTCACTGGAAATATGAGTTTTATTTATTATATGAAAACCAAAAAAGGGATTCAAATTATTCAATGAAAATATATTTATATGAAACTCATGTGAAAGAGAAAGTTAGAGAAAAAGAGGTTTTCGTTGAAAAAAATGATTGCATTGTATGAGTAAAACGATGAAGAATTTTGGGACCAAAATAGGAAATTCTGTTTCTGAGAGACAGAGAGAGAGAGAGAGAGAGAGAGAGAGAGAGTTGCGAAAGGGATGATGAATAAAGGGATAGCATAGGGATGAGTGTAAAAAGGGGATAGAAATAAATTGCTGTTAATTCAGTGTAAATGCAATTTTGTGTTCAAATCAATTCTCTCTCTCTCACTTTGTATACAGAATATGCAGAATATTTGTGTACATAAAGGGGGGCCCAGTGTTAGTGTAGCGTAACATTTATATCTGATGCGCTAAACTCATCTAATACTCTATGACAAACACACTGTATATACGGTATATATCAGTACTTACTGTGTATACTCTGTATATTGAATTGAATTTTGGACTTTAATTTCATTACATAACAAATATTGAAAAAGCCTTTCGTAATGCGAAAAACATTTCATCAGTGGATACCAAATATTATATAATAACATAAATATAATGAATACAAAAATGCGAGACGTGTTTGCTTTATAATATATAAACTTTATATAATATACTTTTACTCTCTTAGTCTCTCTCTCTCTCTCTCTCTCTCTCTCTCTCTCTCTCTCTCTCTCTCTCTCTGTTATTATTCATATTATGTATGTATAGCGACAATACAAATGTATATTAGTTTATATAAATGTAGTTTAGTTTTTGGATGTTATGTTTTGTTTAGTGATTTATATTAAACAATATATTATACAAATATGTTTTTATCACTAGATTATCAAACAATCTATACAATTGTAGGTATATTATGCAATTTGAATGAGCAATAGGGAGGGGAGGGGGCCACTGATTCTGGTTAGCTTTTTATATATTTAATTATATTTATTACCAATAGTTATAGAAAATTTATATTATTTATTTCAGTTTTTGTTGTATAAAAACTGGGAATATTATTAAATTTGATTATTATTTTGATTAATGAACTAAATATTAAGGCTATATCTAGGATATGCTCCCTGAAAATTGATACAAATATTAAAAATAATATATTTCTCTCTCTCTCTCTAACAATAAAACAATTTTGTTATCCCTTGAGCTCATCATTAGATTTTATGTATTGTATTATCTAAAAGGCATTTATATAATTCAAAAACTCAAAAGTTATTATAAAATATATTATTTATTTAGTATTTTTCTGTTATATAATAATAACAACTTATAAACATTAAATATTTTTCTTGTTTGAAATAAGACTTTAAAATATATAGTGATTTAAAAATAGATTTATTATTAAAGAAAATTTAAATAAAAAATAGATTTCTATATTTAGTTTCAGAGTATGGGTTTGTGTTTTGCACCCAAATATCATATGATTGTCTATTTTTATAGTAAAGAAAGATATAATTTATGATATTTTTGGATATTTTAAAATCTCTACCAAAACCTTTTTGTTTATTAATCAAACATTTTATACTGTTTTAACGGAAATAGTGGACAATATTTCAATATATTTTAAAATTTTATGTAAATCTCTTGTCGGTTGTCGTTGTTGTTTGGGCTGAAGTGTTGATCGTTTAGTTTTATGCCAAACATTCAGATTCAGAGATGAAAAATGATTTTAATATTCATATGACTATGGATTTGGAGCTTAAAATACTGTTATCACCCGATATTTTAAAACATAAATTATATTGAAGTTTATGTTATGATTATTATTTTAAAACACTATAATAACAAAGTGTTTGGAAAGATTGGGAAAGCTTTTGGAGAGAGAGAGAGAGAGAGAGAGAGAGAGAGAGAGAGAGAGAGAATCAAAGAGGGAAGAGTGAAAAGTGGGTGACTGACAGTGCTTTAGCAGTACAGTACATATCAAATGATATCATAGCTACTAATAGCAATCATAATAATGATTGTCTCTCTTATAATGTTATAATACGATAACATTTTTGTGTCGATAACTGTATTTAAGGGATGAGTCACTACACTGTGTCATCACTATAGCCGTCGATGGTTGACGACACAAGAGATGCAAAACTTTGATTTGAAATTTTCAATATCATGTCGTGTACTGTACTGTCATATACTGTTGTCTACTCTTCCACACCACCACTCACTCCACAGCCTCCCTATCCTCCCTATACTTCTACCACACCATCACTGCCCCAATCCATACAACTACTCAACTACTTGTCCATAACATATACACATATCTACTGTTATGAGCAAAAAGCTCTGTTGTATTCCCTATTGTTTGTGAGCGTATGTATCGCACGGATGTTTAGCCGTTACCCTTACGGGCATAACAGTACATAACATATACTTTTATAGATAGGATATATACAGAGAAACGGCCACTAAATTGCCGCCAATTCTCGTACTATAAGAGTGAGAGAGTTGGGAGAGAGAGAGAGAGAGAGAGATGTAAGGGAGAGAGTTGGAGGAGAGCGAGTGGAACGAAGAGTTTACATACCATTCAGATGTATGTAGTGATGACTAATCGCCAATTAATGCCCGCACAGCCAATGACGACAGACCAACATCTGCTCCGTCGTGTCCCTCACTCTCTGCATATCTCTCTCTCCCGACTGTAGATACAGTACTTCACTATATCTATACACTGTATATAACTGTACTCTATTTACACCACCGACCCCTCACATGCTCTCTCTCTCTCTCTCTCTCTCGGTTTTGTATACTTTGTTTATACACGTAATTCACACACAGAAAAAACGGCTGTCCTCTCAATTACCGACTTTCTCTCACTTACTCACTCACTCTCACGCAATGCACCGTTTGGTTAGTCATACGGTGTGCCCCTCTCTCGCACATCCCTCACTAGAGACCGGACTCCCGGATACAGTCACCGCCAGTACCTCTCAAACCCCTATCGAGTGACTAATCAAAACTTTTATATTTTTGATCAAACATTTTGAATATTGATATGAATAGTGATATAAATGCTTTGATATTCAATATGTTGTTTGACATTAATTTATATCTAATTCTTAGAAATAAATTTAATTTAATTATTTTACAGATTACCTATAAAGGAGATTGAGGTAGATTTTCAATTAAACTATGTATTAAATTTCAATATTACTAATAATAAAGTTATTTATAGTCGAAAGTTATACTTTTGTTTTGTAATTATATACATTTGTAACATATAAATTAAATTATATCATATAATTTATATTCTCACAAATCAATTATTGAAATGCATATGAATTACAATTATATACTAAAAGTTTGGTTATACATAGTGTGCAGACATTAATAGCCGGTTTGTATGGTATATGATATACCGTATATCGATAATAGCAGTGAAACACATGAAAAGCTTTACTGAAACAATAATTAGATTACAGAGTGAATTGATTTTTGTGTCGATTATATAAATTAGTTTAACTGATAATAGAGTTGCCGTTCAAAAGTGATTTGCACACAATATTATTACAGACCAAACATACCGGCGCTAACAGTATACACATATATAACACACAACTGTTTATTTCAATTGAAAGTCTATTCAGAGTAATCTCTCTCTCTCTCTCTCCATCCCTTTTCTAACTGTTTGTTTGGTGTCTCCTGAGGGCTGACCCATACATTGCTTTCACTCAAGACAACGACGGCATCGAGAAGTCAGTGTCGATAATCAATACAAACCAAACATACAGTACATTACATAATATAACAGTGCTTTTTGTTTGTATAAAAAGCTAGAGTAGAGTAAAGTAGATGTGATTGAAAAGTACTGATAGGACCGGTGCTCTAACAATAGGTAAATGTTATGTACGCGCGATGTGTAATGTGAAGGAGTGGGCGATTGTGTGGTTTATCGTACAAAACATTGCTAAACAATTCATGCAATACATTCAAGTGCTCTCTCTCTCTCTCTCTCTCTCTCTCTCTCTCTCTCTCTCTCTCTATTCAATCAATTGTTTGTTAATATGATTCATAACACAATTGATGGACAAATACTGTATAGAGTTTTAGTTATCAATGATATAAAACTTATCATCCTTGTCCTTTTAATAATAATACTTATTTATCATCACTACTTATCAAACTTAATTTTATGGAAAAATACATTTAATTATTTATTGAATTTTAAAAAAATCAAAAAATAATTTTTATACAAACCATAAGAATATTATAATTAAAAGTCATAAGTAGTTTGTATATTAAAAATAAAATGTTTTACATTTACAAATTGTTATGTATTCATAATATAATGAAAATAACATATATTATTAATCTTTAATAGAATGGATAACCCTAGCCCTATTTAAAATAACCGCCAAAAATATTACTAGGTTACAATAGTTTGTAAAAATTTACACAAACTTTATTA